>OW203729.1:14353801-14578801 GCA_934045075.1 Yponomeuta sedellus | reverse complement strand
TGTCTGTCTGTCTGTCTGTCTGTCTGTCTGTCTGTCTGTCTGTCTGTCTGTCTGTCTGTCTGTCTGTCTGTCTGTCTGTCTGTCTGTCTGTCTGTCTGTCTGTCTGTCTGTCTGTCTGTCTGTCTGTCTGTCTGTCTGTCTGTCTGTCTGTCTGTCTGTCTGTCTGTCTGTCTGTCTGTCTGTCTGTCTGTCTGTCTGTCTGTCTGTCTGTCTGTCTGTCTGTCTGTCTGTCTGTCTGTCTGTCTGTCTGTCTGTCTGTCTGTCTGTCTGTCTGTCTGTCTGTCTGTCTGTCTGTCTGTCTGTCTGTCTGTCTGTCTGTCTGTCTGTCTGTCTGTCTGTCTGTCTGTCTGTCTGTCTGTCTGTCTGTCTGTCTGTCTGTCTGTCTGTCTGTCTGTCTGTCTGTCTGTCTGTCTGTCTGTCTGTCTGTCTGTCTGTCTGTCTGTCTGTCTGTCTGTCTGTCTGTCTGTCTGTCTGTCTGTCTGTCTGTCTGTCTGTCTGTCTGTCTGTCTGTCTGTCTGTCTGTCTGTCTGTCTGTCTGTCTGTCTGTCTGTCTGTCTGTCTGTCTGTCTGTCTGTCTGTCTGTCTGTCTGTCTGTCTGTCTGTCTGTCTGTCTGTCTGTCTGTCTGTCTGTCTGTCTGTCTGTCTGTCTGTCTGTCTGTCTGTCTGTCTGTCTGTCTGTCTGTCTGTCTGTCTGTCTGTCTGTCTGTCTGTCTGTCTGTCTGTCTGTCTGTCTGTCTGTCTGTCTGTCTGTCTGTCTGTCTGTCTGTCTGTCTGTCTGTCTGTCTGTCTGTCTGTCTGTCTGTCTGTCTGTCTGTCTGTCTGTCTGTCTGTCTGTCTGTCTGTCTGTCTGTCTGTCTGTCTGTCTGTCTGTCTGTCTGTCTGTCTGTCTGTCTGTCTGTCTGTCTGTCTGTCTGTCTGTCTGTCTGTCTGTCTGTCTGTCTGTCTGTCTGTCTGTCTGTCTGTCTGTCTGTCTGTCTGTCTGTCTGTCTGTCTGTCTGTCTGTCTGTCTGTCTGTCTGTCTGTCTGTCTGTCTGTCTGTCTGTCTGTCTGTCTGTCTGTCTGTCTGTCTGTCTGTCTGTCTGTCTGTCTGTCTGTCTGTCTGTCTGTCTGTCTGTCTGTCTGTCTGTCTGTCTGTCTGTCTGTCTGTCTGTCTGTCTGTCTGTCTGTCTGTCTGTCTGTCTGTCTGTCTGTCTGTCTGTCTGTCTGTCTGTCTGTCTGTCTGTCTGTCTGTCTGTCTGTCTGTCTGTCTGTCTGTCTGTCTGTCTGTCTGTCTGTCTGTCTGTCTGTCTGTCTGTCTGTCTGTCTGTCTGTCTGTCTGTCTGTCTGTCTGTCTGTCTGTCTGTCTGTCTGTCTGTCTGTCTGTCTGTCTGTCTGTCTGTCTGTCTGTCTGTCTGTCTGTCTGTCTGTCTGTCTGTCTGTCTGTCTGTCTGTCTGTCTGTCTGTCTGTCTGTCTGTCTGTCTGTCTGTCTGTCTGTCTGTCTGTCTGTCTGTCTGTCTGTCTGTCTGTCTGTCTGTCTGTCTGTCTGTCTGTCTGTCTGTCTGTCTGTCTGTCTGTCTGTCTGTCTGTCTGTCTGTCTGTCTGTCTGTCTGTCTGTCTGTCTGTCTGTCTGTCTGTCTGTCTGTCTGTCTGTCTGTCTGTCTGTCTGTCTGTCTGTCTGTCTGTCTGTCTGTCTGTCTGTCTGTCTGTCTGTCTGTCTGTCTGTCTGTCTGTCTGTCTGTCTGTCTGTCTGTCTGTCTGTCTGTCTGTCTGTCTGTCTGTCTGTCTGTCTGTCTGTCTGTCTGTCTGTCTGTCTGTCTGTCTGTCTGTCTGTCTGTCTGTCTGTCTGTCTGTCTGTCTGTCTGTCTGTCTGTCTGTCTGTCTGTCTGTCTGTCTGTCTGTCTGTCTGTCTGTCTGTCTGTCTGTCTGTCTGTCTGTCTGTCTGTCTGTCTGTCTGTCTGTCTGTCTGTCTGTCTGTCTGTCTGTCTGTCTGTCTGTCTGTCTGTCTGTCTGTCTGTCTGTCTGTCTGTCTGTCTGTCTGTCTGTCTGTCTGTCTGTCTGTCTGTCTGTCTGTCTGTCTGTCTGTCTGTCTGTCTGTCTGTCTGTCTGTCTGTCTGTCTGTCTGTCTGTCTGTCTGTCTGTCTGTCTGTCTGTCTGTCTGTCTGTCTGTCTGTCTGTCTGTCTGTCTGTCTGTCTGTCTGTCTGTCTGTCTGTCTGTCTGTCTGTCTGTCTGTCTGTCTGTCTGTCTGTCTGTCTGTCTGTCTGTCTGTCTGTCTGTCTGTCTGTCTGTCTGTCTGTCTGTCTGTCTGTCTGTCTGTCTGTCTGTCTGTCTGTCTGTCTGTCTGTCTGTCTGTCTGTCTGTCTGTCTGTCTGTCTGTCTGTCTGTCTGTCTGTCTGTCTGTCTGTCTGTCTGTCTGTCTGTCTGTCTGTCTGTCTGTCTGTCTGTCTGTCTGTCTGTCTGTCTGTCTGTCTGTCTGTCTGTCTGTCTGTCTGTCTGTCTGTCTGTCTGTCTGTCTGTCTGTCTGTCTGTCTGTCTGTCTGTCTGTCTGTCTGTCTGTCTGTCTGTCTGTCTGTCTGTCTGTCTGTCTGTCTGTCTGTCTGTCTGTCTGTCTGTCTGTCTGTCTGTCTGTCTGTCTGTCTGTCTGTCTGTCTGTCTGTCTGTCTGTCTGTCTGTCTGTCTGTCTGTCTGTCTGTCTGTCTGTCTGTCTGTCTGTCTGTCTGTCTGTCTGTCTGTCTGTCTGTCTGTCTGTCTGTCTGTCTGTCTGTCTGTCTGTCTGTCTGTCTGTCTGTCTGTCTGTCTGTCTGTCTGTCTGTCTGTCTGTCTGTCTGTCTGTCTGTCTGTCTGTCTGTCTGTCTGTCTGTCTGTCTGTCTGTCTGTCTGTCTGTCTGTCTGTCTGTCTGTCTGTCTGTCTGTCTGTCTGTCTGTCTGTCTGTCTGTCTGTCTGTCTGTCTGTCTGTCTGTCTGTCTGTCTGTCTGTCTGTCTGTCTGTCTGTCTGTCTGTCTGTCTGTCTGTCTGTCTGTCTGTCTGTCTGTCTGTCTGTCTGTCTGTCTGTCTGTCTGTCTGTCTGTCTGTCTGTCTGTCTGTCTGTCTGTCTGTCTGTCTGTCTGTCTGTCTGTCTGTCTGTCTGTCTGTCTGTCTGTCTGTCTGTCTGTCTGTCTGTCTGTCTGTCTGTCTGTCTGTCTGTCTGTCTGTCTGTCTGTCTGTCTGTCTGTCTGTCTGTCTGTCTGTCTGTCTGTCTGTCTGTCTGTCTGTCTGTCTGTCTGTCTGTCTGTCTGTCTGTCTGTCTGTCTGTCTGTCTGTCTGTCTGTCTGTCTGTCTGTCTGTCTGTCTGTCTGTCTGTCTGTCTGTCTGTCTGTCTGTCTGTCTGTCTGTCTGTCTGTCTGTCTGTCTGTCTGTCTGTCTGTCTGTCTGTCTGTCTGTCTGTCTGTCTGTCTGTCTGTCTGTCTGTCTGTCTGTCTGTCTGTCTGTCTGTCTGTCTGTCTGTCTGTCTGTCTGTCTGTCTGTCTGTCTGTCTGTCTGTCTGTCTGTCTGTCTGTCTGTCTGTCTGTCTGTCTGTCTGTCTGTCTGTCTGTCTGTCTGTCTGTCTGTCTGTCTGTCTGTCTGTCTGTCTGTCTGTCTGTCTGTCTGTCTGTCTGTCTGTCTGTCTGTCTGTCTGTCTGTCTGTCTGTCTGTCTGTCTGTCTGTCTGTCTGTCTGTCTGTCTGTCTGTCTGTCTGTCTGTCTGTCTGTCTGTCTGTCTGTCTGTCTGTCTGTCTGTCTGCCTGCCTGCCTGCCTGCCTGCCTGCCTGCCTGCCTGCCTGCCTGCCTGCCTGCCTGCCTGCCTGCCTGCCTGCCTGCCTGCCTGCCTGCCTGCCTGCCTGCCTGCCTGCCTGCCTGCCTGCCTGCCTGCCTGCCTGCCTGCCTGCCTGCCTGCCTGCCTGCCTGCCTGCCTGCCTGCCTGCCTGCCTGCCTGCCTGCCTGCCTGCCTGCCTGCCTGCCTGCCTGCCTGCCTGCCTGCCTGCCTGCCTGCCTGCCTGCCTGCCTGCCTGCCTGCCTGCCTGCCTGCCTGCCTGCCTGCCTGCCTGCCTGCCTGCCTGCCTGCCTGCCTGCCTGCCTGCCTGCCTGCCTGCCTGCCTGCCTGCCTGCCTGCCTGCCTGCCTGCCTGCCTGCCTGCCTGCCTGCCTGCCTGCCTGCCTGCCTGCCTGCCTGCCTGCCTGCCTGCCTGCCTGCCTGCCTGCCTGCCTGCCTGCCTGCCTGCCTGCCTGCCTGCCTGCCTGCCTGCCTGCCTGCCTGCCTGCCTGCCTGCCTGCCTGCCTGCCTGCCTGCCTGCCTGCCTGCCTGCCTGCCTGCCTGCCTGCCTGCCTGCCTGCCTGCCTGCCTGCCTGCCTGCCTGCCTGCCTGCCTGCCTGCCTGCCTGCCTGCCTGCCTGCCTGCCTGCCTGCCTGCCTGCCTGCCTGCCTGCCTGCCTGCCTGCCTGCCTGCCTGCCTGCCTGCCTGCCTGCCTGCCTGCCTGCCTGCCTGCCTGCCTGCCTGCCTGCCTGCCTGCCTGCCTGCCTGCCTGCCTGCCTGCCTGCCTGCCTGCCTGCCTGCCTGCCTGCCTGCCTGCCTGCCTGCCTGCCTGCCTGCCTGCCTGCCTGCCTGCCTGCCTGCCTGCCTGCCTGCCTGCCTGCCTGCCTGCCTGCCTGCCTGCCTGCCTGCCTGCCTGCCTGCCTGCCTGCCTGCCTGCCTGCCTGCCTGCCTGCCTGCCTGCCTGCCTGCCTGCCTGCCTGCCTGCCTGCCTGCCTGCCTGCCTGCCTGCCTGCCTGCCTGCCTGCCTGCCTGCCTGCCTGCCTGCCTGCCTGCCTGCCTGCCTGCCTGCCTGCCTGCCTGCCTGCCTGCCTGCCTGCCTGCCTGCCTGCCTGCCTGCCTGCCTGCCTGCCTGCCTGCCTGCCTGCCTGCCTGCCTGCCTGCCTGCCTGCCTGCCTGCCTGCCTGCCTGCCTGCCTGCCTGCCTGCCTGCCTGCCTGCCTGCCTGCCTGCCTGCCTGCCTGCCTGCCTGCCTGCCTGCCTGTCTGTCTGTCTGTCTGTCTGTCTGTCTGTCTGGGAAAGTTCGGCTCACACTTGGCTGGGTTTCATTATTTGTTATGCAATAAAATTGCACAACAGTTTGACGATCTTATATATAAAGACACGAATCCTTAAAACATTCCTCAGAGACATTTTAAATAGTATTTAGTATAGACATAGAAGGTAAAGAAAGGTAAAGGGAGAGCGGCGGTAGTCCAGTGGGTAGAATAATTGACTCTGAAGCGAGAGACCCCGGTTCGATTCCCAGTGCGGGCATGTAGGTCGGAGGTGGAGGTGGAGTCGGATACATGAGCGTTTGAAACAAATAGTCAATCCGCGGTAGGCACGCGCTGTAATTAAGCCCATACTCTCTTAATTTAGCCCTGCAGCAAATGCTGAGTCAGCTACCTGTTTGTGGCTGCGGAGATACAATGCCCTTCTAAATTGTAAATGTTTGTTTTAAATCGTATTCTTTGTTTTATAATATTTTTCTTTGTTCTTTCTTTTATTATTTGTCTGTATTATTATAATATCGTGTTACTTTGTGTTATGTGTATTGTATCTTTGTGGCTGCAAATTAATGTCTCTCTCTCTCTCTCTCTCTCTTTTGAGAGAAGGCCTGTGCCCTGCAGTGGGACGTTTATAGGCTACATAAAAAAAGGGAAAGCCGTAATTATTTAAACTGGCTCTCCGGAGTGTTTTAGAGCAATGTTTATTTTTTTATAAATTACCCCGTTACGTTTTATGTAAGAACAACCTTCAATATCGATATCGACCCTTGTATGTCCCCACTGCTGGGGCACGGGTCTCTTCCTGTCCGGGCCAAGTCCGGGTTGGCGGAGAATTGTATGACAGTGGCGGACCTTACTGTCAGAAGTTATCAAGCCGCCATAAGGCCTCTGACATGGCTTAACGACTGCCATTACATGACAGCGGGCACCAACGGCTTAAGGTGCCTTCCGAAGCACGGAACCGCTCGGAAAAATGCAACTAGCGGTAGTCACGGGACGGTCACCCATCCTGCACCTGACCGCGCCTGTTGTTGCTTAACTCAAGTGATTGATTCCAATCACTCGGATCAACTAGGCCACGAGCGCATCACGTGCACATCCTAACCGATACTTAATTTCGGTTATATATATATTTAAATCTATGCAAAATGATAATTGCTGTATTTATATCACCAACAACGATATGTACAATGTAAATAATCTGAAACAACCTTATTTTACTTATATTTCTTTTTCATGTTGTTACATTTTCAATTTTTTACTATTTACCGGGCATTCTAATTTAATAATACATATTCTGTTGGTCTAGCGGCAACACGCTTGACTAACAAAATAGAGGTCGTGGGTTCGATTTCCGCTAGGGGCCGCCGCAATTGACTTGTACAAAGTAAAGGAAAATACCCGTGTCCCAGCAGTCGGACAATACAAAGGGTTGATACAATATATGTATGTAAGTATAGATATTTTAAAAACCAATTTAGAAGCTAAAAATTCCACCCATGCTGGGACTCGAACCCACGACCTCTGGCTAACTGTTCCAGCGCTCTCCCAACTGAGCTAATGGGCACTTACCGGCATCAGTGAAATTTCGAACTTCCTTATTCCGTATTACTTAGGTTTAAAATGTTTTAATAGTTTTTTAAAATTGTCCTTAGCACGGGTAGTGCAACCAAAAAGAATATAAGTATATTCAAATATTTACGTGCGGTTTTAGTAAGTTTGTATAATTTTTCCACTTATAAAAATATTTCTTAATTGCACTGACAACCCGTCTCTAATTTGTTTTGGTGTCCGTTTATCGTTATGAAGATTGACCTTTTTGCATCTACGTAATGAGATGATTTTATACAGCGTCCAGTGGTATCCTCACTCTCACACTAGATGGGTGAAGGGACTACTCCGACGCTTTAGTGCCTGGGACATGGTTTTTATAGATGGTGTAGGCTTGCCCAGCACCTATACCATCCTGACAGCTTAGTCGGCCTAGCCCACAGGAAAGACTAGTCAATACGTGCGGAGCCAACCAAGCCGCGGGTTTCCTCACGATGTTTTCCTTCACCGTTAGCGTTAGTTATCGTTATAATAATATAATAACAATAACTTTCACACAACAAAATCACGTGTCCTGGTCCCAAACTAGGACACCAAGTACTGTGGTAACCAGGCAAGGACATCACAAACATGGAAATACACCCAGACTGAGGCTATTTGTACAAATGTACGGCGACCTCAATTGGGAATCGAAACCATGACCTCCGACAAGGCGATAATCAGACGTGATACCGCTAGCCCAACGAGGCAGTATGTATATCTAACTATCTATCTCATCTAATCGACGACATCTGTGGCGCAGCGGTAGCGCACCAGCCTACCTCATCTTGGATGTTTACATGTTTGTGCACAATGTTACTTGCTGTGTGGTGTCGGCCTAGAGAATAGCACTAACCCAAATTCTTCCCGCGGGTGTCGTAAAAGGCGACTAAGGGACAAAAACTGGGGGGTGGGCAGCAGCGCCCCCTGCAGTATAATTCCACCAAACTGCGATCCCCAACCCGCATGCCCAGTGTGGGGATTATGGGCATACCCCCCAATGATGGCACAACCTTGCGCTATGGCGCTCATTAGGAGAGGGCTTTGTCCAGCAGTGGACTAATATAGCCTGAAGAAGAATAATTAAATATGAAAAATTACATCGGTCAAATGGACTAACATAGCCTGAAGAAGAAGAATACATGTTTGTGACGTCATTGTTTCTGGTTCCCACGACACACGGTATCCTAGTGGGGCCAGAAGCAATGTATGTCCCTGAAATATTATGTTATCTACGGAAAATAATACAGTCCCGTTGGCAATTTTCGTGCATCGCATGGAATACTAAAAACGCACATTGCACTTACAGATTTGAAGCGGCCCGGAGGACGCTCTCGAATCGATCTAGCGGCCGCCGCCGCCGCCCGCCGCACCACCCATCCGCTCGCAGCTGCACTGCACTTTACAATCCACCAGAATTTATATCCACAGTCAATCACCAACTAGTTTAGCTAACTGCACAGACACTTTGAATCACTAATTAGCCCTCGCCTGCGAGTAAAAACACTTAATTAGTCCAAGGCCGCGGTTCGTAAAACTACAATTTATAGTCTACTACGACACTTCGATGTATGTTGAGTAGCCGGGTCTTCTTACTTGTTAATTGACGTGCAATATACACCGGATTGTAATCTCTGATTCTATGAAATAGGGCCCTGAATAGATCAGATTCAGCCGAGTATATTGGAATTTTTGAACCGTTATCATGTTAAAGCTGTTAGCTTGGTACACATTCTGACTGCGTATTTGCTCACGTCGCGAGATGATTTAATTATGCGGGAATAAAATGTTATCGAGGCTGATATTTTATGTGTGTAATCATATCTACTGCAGCAGATAGTAACGGGTGTGTTGATAAATACTTACACATATCTAAATAGGTGGCTACTAAAGTAATGTTTTAAAAAAGTACTTGTCAATAACTCAATTCAATTCAAATCATTTTATTTCAACGTAAAGAATTTACACTCTGTTTGCTGAATTTCAATGTACAATGTAAAATGTAAGCCGCCGCCTTCGGGCCGTATTGTACTCGTCAATAACGGGTTGGTTATACAATTATTTATTACCGCAGAAAAATCTGAAGGTGTATCCATATTAAAATATGTTCGTGTCGGCGATTAGTAGGTTAGATTAGAGGTACGGGTTTGAATCCTGGTTCGGTCCAGATTTTTTGTTGTTTTTGTATCGCGCCTAAAGGAAAATAATTTAAAAAAACGAATAAATCCCCACACTCGCCCGAGAGCCAGCGAGTTTATCTTACAATGCGGGTTTATTGAGTAAAAGCCTCCATCATACTATTATTATAAACGAAAGTATTATAAACGAAAAAGTTTAGATGGATGAAAGAAAGAAAAAGAAAGAAAGAACACATTGAACTTGCCACGGAACCACAAAGCAAACAACTAGGTAAACAAGCAAAATATACGAAACATAACAAAAAAAAACAATCGTGACGATAATCTGTGAGACATACCTATGCAATCGAAGACAGCAGGCTACCATAGAATAATGCACTCAGCCATGCCCGAACGCCTCGGGTGCTTCCGTGACAACATAAAAGGATTCATGTTTTTTAATCACTCCAGAACGTCTAAACGGATTTGGATATTTGTCTCAGAAATAGTTTATAGTCTGAATAGTACGTAGGCAACTTTTTATCCCGGGAAACGATTACATATATTATTTTAGCGGTCAACTGTATTGCAGCCGCTGTGACCGCGTGTTAAGGCGCTTTGGGGTAACTAGTGCCGCCAATGGAAAAAAATCATAACTTGTTTTATAGTACATTATTTTCAAATCACTCTAAAATCTTAATATCTTTTACAACTATTTTTAGAACATATTGTCTAAAATCGACTCGATTAAAGTCATAGGTTGTTGTTCTCAGGTTCTAGACTGTAGGTTCTAAAAATAGTTGTCATAGGTAATGGTTAAGATTTATGATATTTAATTTTTTTTTTAAAAGAATATTCTTATTTTATTAGAGAATACAAACAGTTATACAAAAAAACATTTGCTTAACTTAAAGTTAGTATTAAGGCTAATTTCTTGTATAACCAGCAGCGTTTTCTACAGTTTACAATATAAAAATATTAGAATACAATAGGCACAGAGTGACTGAATATTAACACAAGTTATAGTTATTATTTTATTGGAGGCGCTAGTTAGCACCCTGAACCGAAGCGCCTTAAGGCGGAAAATTTCCCATACAAACAAGATTTGCTTTTATTTACAAACGACATGCCGGATCGCAATATGCTTAGAGAAAACAAATCAAGGTTTGCTCGTTCCTTGATTTGTTTCCTCTAATGCGATCCGCAATGTCGTTTGAGGATTAAAATTAAACTTCGTTTGTATGCGAATTGCGCTGTATGCGAAATTCTGTTTCGCATCACACGTCTGAGTGCATGCTCGGGTCTGTAATAAATAAGTCTTTGACAGAACGTCGCCGTCGACGGAATCGATGTGGACATCATCATCCAGGAAAAAAACACGCGAACGTTTTCGCGGGCTAGTTAATGATAAACTCTTAGGTGGGAGTCTAGCTCGGGGGCTCGGGAGAGCTAATACCTACAGCCGCCACAAGGACCGTATTTGTAGAGAGTATTGTACCTCACTAACATAATAGTTCACAACAGTCTTATTATCATAGTAAGTAATATTAGGCTTTCGAGAGTCCTTTGAAAGCTACTAGCGGTTTGTGTCTATTCTCCATACAGTAACAGGATTCCTTTCGACTGTTATTGATTTTTGGAGATCGCTTTCATCTTCTTTATGCGTCGTTGGGCACTTAGGGGCCGAAGCAAACTCCAATTGAATTTTGATGATGATAGCTTCGACGGCCTAACTCTAAGTTAGTGTACCTACCTAACTCTAAGTTTGTATAACTTATTGCGTAAGGTAAATTAAATTAGTACCTACGCTCCCTAATAGCAGAGTTTAATTTTGTCTTCCTAACTATCATGAACCTGACTGAGAGGTCTCCGATAGGCATTATCGCTCCGAAGCGCCACATCACGGGTCACTGTGGCCACGCAAATCATTGTCGGCTATCAAATCGACCTCCAATATGAGATCGGAACACAAGAATATGAAGAATCCATTTTACTCGGCTGACTATTTAATTTGAGTCTCGACAAAGCTACAAGGCCACGATTACACTGACCAGTTGGCCCTAATCAGCTTTAAGTTTAAACTAGAGTTGGAAGAGTTTTATATTACTGCTCGTATATAAACGGCCTCGCAACACAAACGTACCTATCACAACTTAGTATCATGCAAATGAGCGTCGCCCTAATAAAGGGAGGTTAAGCTATTGTGTACGTTGAGAATAGAGACTATCAAGGGCCACCATTTGGCAAATCTCAGAAGAAATACGCAACCACGGCCCCCCTAAGGACTTGACCTATATAACGAATGGTCTGGACAATACTACATTGGGGGACATATCGTATGAACACCTTAACCCGGGTCAGGGACAACAAACAACCGATATTGTCTCGTAATAATTCGTTGGTAATAAAAGGAATGAAGATCGCGTGGATTTGTATAATATTACTATGAATAGATTCAGGAAAATTGGCAACACATAGCAAGAAAATGTGACGAACATTTTTACAAAAATGTACCATTTATAAAAAGCAGAACGAAGTTTTTACTAAGCTTTTAGTAATTTATACAATGCTCATCAAAACAGCACCGTCTTCCCGTAACAATACATTCATAAATCTTTTTTGGCCAAAATAGAACTCAAGGATTTTTTTGAAAACACGGTAAATCTATCGCGGCTCTTTTCATTAATCGAATATCTGACACGTACCAGATAAAGTTTGATGAACTTACTACTAAGTATAGTTTATTTCCATATGCAATATGTCAGACAATGATAACTCTGCAGAAGTTGCAATTGCATACGGTAATAAAGCGCTACAAGCTTGAAGCTTCGAGACCAACTTCAGTTAAGTGAATATGCTAACAAAAACTTCCTCAACAGAGTTTTCAAACTGATACTATTGTTAGCAGTACCTAATTAAACTTATGAACACATTCAAGATTGGCTATCGCAAAAAAAAAAAACTCGATACGCTCAATATCTACCTTTTGCAATAAAACTAAATTATACCGGTTGAAATTCAAAAAGGTGACTTCCAAAGTGCTCACTCAAAACTAAATTTTCACTAGAAGCAGTTTTTTTTAATAAATTTGAACAGTTGAGTTTCCTCACGGGTGAGAGGTCAATTGTCGTACAGATGAAGTGATCGCGCTTTTCGCGAGTGAGCGCTCAGGGATTGCGCGGACGCGGCTCGCGCGGATGCGTTCAGATAAGAACTGCGGGCTGGCGGCGGGCGGGCGCGGGCGGCGCAACAGATACGCTACAGGTTGGGCGGCCCGGGAACCCGCGCCCCCCGCATCCGACCTCACCCCGCATACCCCACGCGAGAATTTACATCCTCATTACCGTCTCCTGACTCGCACGTAATCACCGTTCCCACGTGAGCTCCGTCCTTTCTTCCACCGTCCACCAACTAGCCCTGAGTAGAGGGCATTTAAAAAATTACAGCAGAACAATGCGCCTAATTTCAAGCTGGAACGAAACGAGGCCTTAAGCTCTTTTGAAAAAGTTAAATTTGCCGTCAGACAGCGATTTAGGTGGAGAATAAAACCACGGAGATAACATCATGAAATGTGACTGAAAAAATCTTTCGAAAGTCTGGAATAAATTGAATTGCCCCTGTTAAAAGTTTCCATTAAAGTTTTTGTAATTTTGAGACAATTCTGAACTCCCTCGTTACATCAAACAAGGTTTCATCGCTGCCTGTAGTCTGCAGTATTGATTGCGTACTCGAGTCAAAATGGATAGATAATTATATCGCTATTGAAAGTTATGCTTACCTTTGCGAATACCAAACTTAGAATCCCCACGGCCTCAGATTAAATCTAATCTGTTACTGTATTTTAGTTATTTCCTTGGAATGTCCTAACTGATACGGATAGGCGCTTAATATTAATTAGTGCAAATATGGAAATACAGCGTCAATTACGTGTACAGATATTGAGTGATATAGGTAGGCACACGAAATATATGGACGGAAATATCGCTTGTATCAGTAACAGAGAGCTACAGGAAGAAAAAACAGGCAAGTGCGCGTCGGATTGGCGCACCGAGGGTTCTGTACTATCAAAAATATAATAGGCGTACATTTAACTTAACTTTAATATCATTATCAACCCTTGTATGTCCCCACTGCTGGGGCACGGGTCTCCTCCTGCATCGCAGGAAAGGTAGGCCATACTCCACCACGGGGGCCAAGTCCGGGTTGGTGGAGGATTGGAAGACAGTGGCGGGCCTTACTGTCTGAAGTTATAAAGCCGCCCATAAGGCCTCTGACATGGCTTAACGACTGCCATTATATGACAGCTGGCACCAATGGCTTAACGTGCCTTGCGAGGCACGGAAGCGCTCGGAAAAATGCCACTTGCGGTAGTCACGGGACGCTCACCCATCCTGTACCTGACCGCGCCTGTTGTTGCTTAACCAAGTGATTGATTCCAATCACCCGGTTCGCCTACTTACTTTAATATAGAGGCTTCCAACTCTGATTCATAATCATTGAAATTAATAGTTGGCTCTATCAATATACGGAAAGCGACTAACCATTCGACTTTATCTACCTTTCGTTGACTATTTCGTTTTTCCGACTAAGCTGTCTCGATGGTATAGGTGCTGGGGGAAGCTTACACCCTAAAAGAAGTTTTCTCTGATTAGGAGACTTATTTTCATTTTGGTTTTACAGAGTTCTTGTATCGAGTCATTTTATAACTCGAAACTGACAGCTCGTGGGATCTCAGATGATGACAAACTTCCGCGCATGACGTACTTCCGGTTTTGTAGATCCTGGTCCTTTGCTTCAAAAATTAACTAATGCAGAAAGAGTCCGCCCAGGCTCCAATAATACATATTTTTTTAGGACAATTATAATTGTAGTCTATACGTCAGCATTTTTTATGCCATTTGCTCTGATGTCCAATAAAAAATATTTTAGGGAGGGAACTTGCATCTTCCATGACTCATATTTAGCCAGATTTTTGCGTAAATTATTTTAAAACTATAGAGACAACGCTCAATGCTTATACATATAACACTGTCAATTAAATAGAGGGACTGGAAACTATTTGTTTCTCGCTTTTACAATAATGCCGTCCAAGCGTGTTGTGTTGAGTTGTGTCAGGGAAAGGCAAATAACTATCTCATAATAATAGCAATTTAATAGTTTACCTAATAAATTATTGCAATAATACAGCCGTTAAATCTAATCCACTGCATGGCCCCCATGGATTTCCAAAAAGACCGGTTGGAAGCGGCTTGCATCTGTTGCAGCCTCTTCCTGCTACTTGGATGAGATCGTCTGTCCATCTTGTGGCTGGTCGTTCTACGCTAGGCTTGCCGATAATGTAATACTAAATGTTAGTTAGTCTCTTTATACCGATAGTGAGGCAACCCCCCTCCCCCTTCCTCTTTTTAATACACTCTGAAATCTGTGTGGTCTGAAAGCCGCGGTTATGCAATCAGTAATTGAAAATTCCATCTATTTAGACGGCGTATTTCTTTTAAAATAATAAAAAAATTAGTTTGTTTCGTAAAATTTCGAGATCGGATCTATTAGAGCAATGATCCGCGGATCCGCTGCGCGCATGCACTACACTGGCTGGTTACTAATGGTTCTCACAAATTCGAGTTTGCGTAGAGATATTTTTGGAAAGTGCCTTCAAAAAAAAGAAGCTAGCGTATTCGATAGATATTGTTAAGGCAAGTTAATTTTGCTACGGCTCTCAAACCACCCCAAAAATCATAGTGACATGTTTCTTATTTAATTGGAAATCCGCCGTTATAACACACGCGAAAATTGCTAGTCTAAGATTAGGGTGTCGTTGGCATCCTTGGATTACGGAACCCTAAAAACCTATAAATAATAAAGCCCAAATTATCTGTAAGCCGTAAAACAAAACCGGTAAGCCATGCGAGTGATTAAAAAGCATGACGTGTGGGTACCTACGTGTTAGCTGCCGTGGGGCTACTAAGAAATAATGGTGCTATTTGTAACCCGCGCCGGTGGCAGAGCGGTGACGCGGACCGACCATTATTTGTATAGTTGATAGCACGTGAATCTTTACATTTGAGTAAAACTAAATATATGTTTATATTCTTTTTAATGCACTAACCTGTGCTAAGGACAATTTTAAAAACCTATTTACGTAATACAGAGAATATTGTAAAGAGGTTCGAAATTTCACTGATGCCGGTGAGTCGCCCATTAGCTCAGTTGGAAAGAGCGCTGGCACGGATAGCCAGAGGTCGCGGGTTCGAATCCCGGCATGGGTGGAATTTTTAGCCTCTAAATAGGTTTTTAAATATATGTTTTGAAAATAGCAAAAGTAGCGAATTTATGTTTTGCTCTATAATATATAGATCGATAGCTTGAGATCTACAAACTCAAAATGGAAATTACACAGGTATTTCTTAAAGTAAGCGTACAGATGGCGGCCTTATCACTAAAAGTGATCTCTTCCAGTTTATAGTTAGTTATGTATAATTTCTCATAACTATAAACCAAGTCATCTTTAAATGCTAGTTTTAGCTTTAAATATTCTTCTAATAACTGTAAAATTAATTGTTGGAAATCAAATCTGATCCACTTTCTCTTATTAAAATGTAAAAAGCTCTGAAGCTTTAAAAATAAAAGTTCCACTACAAAAGTAGTGGAACCAGTTTAAAACTTTTTATTAATTTATAGCGACGGACGTTGTATTTTAATTAGCTGTATTTTTGTATATATTTCGTTCAATGTAATAACTTTTCCCATATTAATTGGAAAGTCGTCCGTAATGTAACTTAATATAAAGCATGTGTGCAAAGGTCTATGTGCTGTCGACTGTACGAATCCCAACAGTCGCCACCGCGTCACGAGTGTTTGTCCAACCCTCGAGTCGATAAAGGCTCTCCACAAGATTTTGAGCGTATCGATTTCCATTAGGAAAACACAGTAATCGACTCAATGTCGACGCGATAAGAGCATATAAAGGGCCAAATCGCAGCCAATCCCATGATTTTCGCCTAAACAATACCAACTAACGACGAAAGAGCAACGGGAACATAATTGTGGCAGTCGGAGTGCTACGAGTGACATATCTCTCCATTTGGCCACTTAGCTCTGCCTTCGAGCTTAATTATCAAGACAAACCACTAAGGCGTTGATTAATTTAACAGCTGGTCAAACTCAATGGGGGAAATCATGGGACGTTGGGTAAGGAAGATGTATTCAAACGCTTGGTAAGACAAACATTGCATTAACATAGGCCGAGTAGGCGGAGACAATTACAGTCTGTGAGCTTTTAGAATATACCTCGGGCTCTAGAGAAGGCTTCGGTTTCGCCGAAAGCACACGAGTGTAATACTACTCCTGCTCTTTATAAACATTACTTCACTATTTTGAAAAGTTATAAATAACAATACAAAATAAACCTTACCTTATTGCATATATCCGATTCTATCCGATAGTAGCCGAGGTATATTCTAAAAGCTAACAGACTGTATACAGAAGACGTACGCCAAACGCTTTATTGAAAAGAAAGCAGTGGTTTAGTTCATTCCCTAGTTCACTATCCTACAGCAGAACCTGCAGACTCGCGTCAGTTCGTGAATGATAATTATTGTTGATTGAGTGAGTTATCAAGTGAATGAGTAACAAATATGGTCCTTACATGACGGACAGACAGAACGTTTTTAATTTTAATTGTAAAAACAGTTTTTATACGGATTTTACTCGTTTATTTTACGTTTTTCAATTTTCCGACGTTTCGGCACTTTTTCAGGTGCCGTGGTCTCGGATTTTGAAAGCATTAACTGTCAGTTTACTACCCTCGGTAAAAATTACAAAAGTTAATTATGAAGTTACGTTCCAAAATAGGCAAACCAATGATTTTATATAAATTCAACAATATGTAAAATAAACGAGTAAAATCCGTATAAAAACAGTTTTTATTAAGTCTAGTGCTCGTGTTAACCTTAGATAATAGTATAATTTTAATTGCTCAAATTGAACTCGTCTACTACGAGCCAGACGAGACGACAAACGACGACAATGAAGAAGTCCCATGAATTAACTATGTTTTTTCATGAAGGAAATTCGTATATTAATATATGTAGTAGACAAATAAATATGCTATTTGATGAATTGAAGTCATCCATTAGTGAATTACAAACATCTATAACACGGAATATTGACTGCGAAAAGCGTACCTACCTCACATTTGTGTTCGGGGTGAATTGTTTTAGGGTAACAGTACGAGCAAAGTCGTGACGATTAGAAAATAATGCGAAAATACATACCGCTTTGAAAGTTTCTCTCAATCACGCTTAAACCGGTAAATGGTGCAATAAAAACCACACAAAAAGGTTACTCTGGATAACAAATTATACTCTACAAAATACTCTCCCGACGAATCGATAAAAATAAAACCTGTGATTTATTATTAACTTAATAAAACTCTGGATTCACTTTACTCGATTTGTTGTCGGAAGAGTCCGATCAATATTGTACAGTGCTGCTCGTAAGCACTTAGTTGCCTACGCATATTTGATCAGATACCTTTGTTTTGATACACTTTTATGTTTAGATTTTGTTGTCTTTTTTTACGTAGCCTCTATGTTGACACCTTTGTTTTGATACACTTTTACGTTTAGATTTTGTTAAATGTTTTTTTTACGTAGCCTCTACGTTTGTGTCCCACTGCTGAGCAAATGCCTACCACAATTCAATCCAGAGTTTTCTGTCCTGGGCCACCTCAGACCACTCCGGCAGATAGTTGTCGAGATCATCTCTCCACCGTCTTCTAGGCCGGCCTCGATTTCGATGTCCGTCGTGTGGCACCCACTTGGTGGCGAATTTCGCTCACCTATTCGGATGCATTCGACTGACATGACCAGCCCAGCTCCACTTCAGTTTCGCCGTCTGGACCCCCACGTCAATTATTCGGGTCCTTGCGGGGGTCCTTGTTAAATGTTATTATAATTAATAATTTTTTATTGCACAAAAGATAATGCACAAAAGGAGCATTTAATGTCAACCCGCTCGATGTTCGATTTTTAATACGATTATTTCCGTTATGAAACTCACAAACATTACGACGCGACGCGATTAATTGATTGAGCCCTCTTTTTTACGTCGCCCATATAGATAAGTTCCACTGCAAAGTACAGGCCAGAGAATGACCACTAAAACAGAAATGAAACTCTTTTTATTTTCTACAAAATAAAGAGATATCTAATAATAGAAGGCATTGAATACATTTTGTGTATGAGTGTGTATAGTTAGATGTTGAACCATCAAGAATAAACAGCACATTCTTAATTTTCATTTTTAGGATTAAACATGTTTGTAAAAAAATGTTTTATTATATTTAGTTTATTAACAATTTAGATGTTCTTGGGCTTAAGTGGTACTTTTGATACTTTTTTATATCATTAAAGCCCTAAAAATACAATGTTTGTGTCCCAATAATTTGTAAGAGTCACAGAACATTGTGAGATAAATACATAACTATATTACTCTCGTTCCGTTGCATCTAAAGAACGTTTTCCTCGTACCTACAGGATACGATTAGTGAGTTCTCTATAATATTGTAAGTTTAGTTAATAAATTAATGGGAAAGAAATATTAGAAGTACATACACGTCCTTGTATTATGCTTTTGAAAAGAAATTCTGAGTAAGTATAGCCAGCTATCACTATTTGTGAACAAACACAAAAGAGAGGAACAACAGGTCCAGACCAGGCACAGAATCTGTGATACTTTTTTTACGTTCTGAACTATGTAGCTTAAGTATTTCAAAGAATTACTTGTGGGGAACTTACTGAATATTTACAGTCTATTTATTCTTACTTGTCCAATTTAGTAAACAAGGTTCTACCCTTAATCTGTGACTTTTTAGTCCAAAACTGCCATATTTCCATAAATGAAGTAACTTGGAACACTCTTTTAGATCACACGCTGCCAATTTTATAAACAGAGTTCATGGTAGTTCATGAATTTGCGAGAAAATGTCTAGTTTAGGCATCTAATCTCAATTTTAAGGTAAGAATCTTGTTTACTAAATTGGACAAGTAAGAATAAATAGACTTTAGTAAGAAATCATGTCGTTGTATACTATTGAGCTAAACGTCAATGCGCGGTGGGCACGCGTGATGATTTAAGACCATACTCTCTCTCCAAGAGATGGCATGTTCTCTTTAAAATTTGGTATTAGGTACTACGCTGTAACGAATAATAAATACAACATATCTCTACACAAAGCATCGATAAAGGCTCTCTCAACGATAATATCACAAGGGACTGGAGTAGGTAACAGAATCGGCGTAAACGGGCAGAAATTTAAAACTCCCAACGGGACAGTTATATCGGCGAGAGTGACGTCACAACTAGCGGTCCGGAGTTCGGCTGCCCGTGGGACCTGTGCTCTAAAGTGTGACGTTTATGGGTGAATTTCCCGGAACTAAAAATTGCGTGGCACCAAAATTGGTAATAAAAAAGAAAGTGTTAATGTTCTAACATTTTTTTACGGTTAGATGACATGGTAATCTATGTGTAGCACTAAACATTTTGTTAATAAGAATAATGGATACTCCAAAAAAAAATATTAAATCCCGAAATCTTTCATTTCCATGTTTGTCCGCACGTCACCTTGTTGTGTATTATTCTTCATTGATAAACATCTATTGGTTCTTTGTACTAAAAACTAATTTTATTTGATACATTAATAGTCAAAGTATTGTTACGAAATACATTTATTGAAATATTTACACAGTACAACGAATGGTTAATAAAAATGTATCTGTCCCAGACTCAGATCATAGAAAGAAGGTCCCAGAACTACCGTTAATCGCCGTGTCCTAATCATGTTCAAGTATATTGTTTTACCTAACGACTTGTTTCCCATCCCCGGTGCGCGAAACGTTTGTGTTTAATGCCGCCTAAGTGCTCGTCGCAGAAGGACGTACGCACGTGCCTGCGTTTTCGTGATATTCGTTAAGTCAATATTTTTTTTTGTTGCTGGACATTTTTTCTTTCATTGCCGTGGATAGGTATAACTTCTATTTAAATTAAGATTGTCATCTTAAGTAAACATTCGATAGAACGCTATTTCTCTTATGATTATTTGTCAAGTGTTTATTTTGTCGAATGGTTAATAGATTTTTTGTTATTTCTATTTATGGCCTCGATTTTCATCACCATGTTTTCATTGCTGTGGTTTCCGTGGGCGAAATTTGCTATGGTAATGAAAAAAAAGACACATCAATGAAAGAAAATTAATTGCCATGCTTTATAAAACAAATTATTTTCATTGCCGTGGCCAAGTATTTCATTTCCGTGACTTTTGTTTTCATCGCCATGTTATGATTAGGTAAAGAAAATGTATTTTATCATCTTTTAGCAACATTTAGTACTTTATCAATCGTATAATACACCCTCACAAACGAACGCACCAGCACATACTGCAGTCTGATTTTAATAATGGATTGTTTATTTTTAAGATGCCAAGATGCCCAAACCAAAATTATCTGAGGAGGAGAGAAAGGAGAGAAAAAGATTGGCTGAAAAAAAAAGACGTCAAAAATTAAGAAACGACCCATATCTGGGTTTGCATTTCCCTCTCAGAGAAATAAAATATATTTTCATTTCCGTGGGTTGATTCTTTCATTCCTATGGCACAGTTATTTCATTGCCGTGGACGCTTGTTTCATTGCCGTGCACTCATGTTTCATCGCCGTGGCACGAAATTTTTAGACCAGTTTATCTTGCTAGTTTTTTAAGTTATCATATAGATATTAAGCAAGAGTACATACATTATCAAAAACAACAATAAAAGAGTTTGGTTTTGTAAAAAAACCTTAAGATAAAAAGTACATGGAAATGAAGATTTTATAAGACCTGTTGAAATTCACTCTTATACGCTATGCAATTACGTAGAACTGCGAATAATACAAATATAAAATAACTCTACACAAAGCATAGATATAGGTTCTCTCAACGGTAGTATCACGAGGGACTGGAGTGAGGTAGCAAAATCTGCGTAAATGGGCAGAAATTTTAAAACTCCCAACGGGACAGTTATTTCGGTGAGAGTGACGTCACAACTAGCGGTCCAGAGTTCGGATGCCCGTGGGACGCGTATAGAATTCTTATTTTTCTACTAGCTGAGCTTACGACCACTATGGTTATTTTGCGGAAGGGCGAGCTTAGAAAATCGATGAGCTGCTACACCGAATAACCCCAGTGCATGTGTGTAGTAGGTAACCCAACAATCTGAGGTAGGCCTCGATAGTACTGAGGTTTTTGGAGTATTTATTTTATTTATTTGATGTTTTCCTTCACCGTTAGTGAGTTGTATTGCTACTATATCACGACATTCGCATAACGAAACTTGAGGGGTTTCCATTGATTTCACTGACCTCTATCTATGACAAAAGTGATTTGAGTGGGATAATTGATGATTGAAATAAAATAAAATATTAATCATGAATATTTTTAAGTATTTTAATACATGGTAAATTTGAATCTAATATGTTTCGGAACATTCGGAATGTTTTCAGAAATATTTGCAAGATATTGCTTAAAACTTATGTAAATTACCGCTGTGAGTACCTATCTTAAGCAGTACACATCAGCCTTTCTATTACGTACCATTCCACTCTATCGAGTAAAGCATTTAGACGACTCCTAAGTGTCAAAAAATGTATGCATTTGAAAGCGGGAGTAGCTTAAAAAAAGTAAAAATCAACGTCATGCAACTCAGTGGATACTTACGTAATAATGCCCCAGATGTCATAAAAATTATACACAGAGAAATTCAAAATAATCAGAGCTGCACAAAACTACCTCATAGACGTTGTAGAATCGAAAACTGAGACTAAGCAGACTACGTAAATAGTAAGTAACTTATTGGAAATCTCTTTCTTTGGAGAAAGAAATGTTGAATGCCTTGAGAGGTTTCGGAATATTTTGCTTCCAATCCATTAGACCACATTATTCCATTTGTGACAAAGACATCTACCAAGGTGAGCCACTTCTTTCTATCCTCAGCTATCCTTTACAACTGCCACCGGCAATCTGTCTTAGATTGTCCGTAAACCAAGCTATCGAGCTGTCCAGCAATAAAATCTCTTTAATCTCTTGACATAATCGCCTTACCTAATAGGTTTCAGCTCCTTACCTTAATGGCTTAAATTACAGTCAATACAAAGAAAAACTTTTTCAATGATAGTACAATGAAATCTGCGGCTTTTGATACAAAATTATGAGCAGCTATGTAAGACTAAAATCAAATTGCTTGAAAGCAAAAGATAAAATACAACAAAGAGTCCTAAAACACTTTCGTAATAAAAAAATTCTAAACTGAATATTAACGAATGAAAGTCAAAAGTGTAACGCTGAGACTGAGGGTAGCAAAAAGTTATTTTATCTTTCCATTAAAACAACTTCACTTCTATGAAAGAGGTAAGAGGCGAAATCCTGAAAATATTATCTCCAACAAAGAAACATTACTAACGCAATGTATCTGTAACTTTTGTATTTATATATTTTAGGTTTAACAACTATCGTATTACGGTTATAATTGGAAAATTCACGACACACTAGCATATTGACTCTACATTAAATTGTGAATAATACATAAACGCCGATAGTTCATAGAGCAGAACCATCATCTAGATATAGAAAAAAATGGAAAATATTTCTACAGTCGCGGACTACAACACAGAAGTCAACATAAGTCTAATCGACATTAAATTTCTCTTTCACACAAATTAATAAAATAGCAGTTTCGGAACTTTTGGGACGAAACTGTTTTCAGAAATATTTAGATAAAGATAAAATGGGATATGAAAAAGTCAAACGAAAATTATATTGATGTGGTCGAGAGTGGAGTTCTCAGCTCGAAGATCTTAGCTGCAATCGCCGTCGCCCGCAAAGCGCTGATTAATGACCGCCTACGGTTCACGTTCCAGTCGTTCATCACAAGCAACTGTACATGTGTGTGTATAAGTATTACGTGATGTTTACCCCGCCAGTTGCTGACTTTTAGCTGTAATAATATTCAATGAGTTGACGTATTTTTATTTGGCGCTCGTATTTTCCAGTGCGTGTAAGTAAAAAGCTTGTAGGTACTCCATAGCATATTATTATCTCCTTTCGTGATTGTTTGTCAAATATGAATACAATAAGCCTGTGCAATAAGCTACATTTTTTGCATTTTATTTTATTATACTCACAATAATATTATATCAACATAAGTCTATAAGAGGACGGAGTTTTTGAACAGTTCGATATCATGTCGAAATATTACAATGTTACAAAAACCGAAAGAGGTTTTAAAAACATATTTGTGATATCATTCCGATGTAAAAACCTAACTGCAAAGTAGGTAGTCGGGGCTGTAAGTGATGCAATTTACTTGAGCTAGATGTCGCTGCCTGTACGTAATACAGAGAATAGTATAAAGAGGTTCGAAATGTCACTGATGTCGGTGAGTCGCCCATTGGCTCAGTTGGAAAGTTGGCCAGAGGTCGCGGGTTCGAGTCCCGGCATTGGTGGAATTTTTAGCCTCTAAATATGTTTTTAAAATTGTCCTTAGCACGGGTTAGTGCATTAAAAATAAAAAATGTGCAGTCGAAAGAGGTTTGTCAGCATCGTAGCAAGTGGCAAACCCGTTCTCTGCTTACCCCTCCAGGTTAAAGGCGTATGTTTATGTAATGTAATATATTTGTGTTGTATTACAACATAGCATAATAATTTTTTTTATTGTGCACCACAAAACGGCAAGAAATATTCATTTGAAAAAGTTCAAGCATCAGGGAACAAAACGGTGCAGATATAAATACAGTAAGCATTTATTTGAGCCATATTAAGCCATTGGAAGCAGATTTACCTTATCCTTTAGTTTTTTGTGCGCCTTATAATATAGTGCGTAATATAGCCTAAACGGGTTGATTATTTTTTTGCAAATAAGATGTCAATGGAAGCTATTGGCGTCCGGATGGTTATATAATGTACCGCGACATCACGGATAATACAACGAGGCGAATAAACAAAGTTTTTTTTTCGATTTCATTTTTCTATTGACTTTTGATTGTTGTAACCAGGAACTGGTATCAATTATGCGATAACCATTATTTAGATGAGCCCGTTTTTAGGTCTATGCAAGAGTTATTTGAGGACTAAAAACTTTCTATGAAGAACATATCTATCTTTAACAGCAATCATACATTTTGTTAAAATTACAGTCGGCCCAAATTGTCATTTTTTTACAATAATTAGGTTTATGATCACAATTGGTACTTATTAATCACTGTTGCTTATAAGGATTGAGAAACAACTTTTTGGAAACAACATTTTTTTATAAAACCAATCCAAATATAAAACCGAACAAGTACCTAATTGCTTATAAATAATACCCATTATATTTTCCTTTATAGATGTAATCGAGCGACAATTTTCTATGAATATCTAATTCTATCCGACAAATCGCTCAAATTGCCAAAAAAAAATACTATGTTATGTCACAATTAATCAAGAAGAAGGAAAAAAACTCCAGCCATTTTGATTGTAGGTACCTAATGTGTGATGTAAACGGTTATTATAAGTTATAAATAATGAGTGGCGAAAGTACTTTTTTTAATGAAAACCGGCATCGGACCTGCATTAGGTCGCATAACATGACGCCTATTCTAAAAATATTGTGCGATAAAAAATAAAAGTGTATTCTATAGGCTTTTTTATCGCGTAACCTCTCGTTAAAATCCTATTGTGTCTAAAGGAAGGCCAAGAAGACGAAATAAAGAATGTAAAGAAACGAACCGTTACTGAGTTACATTGCGATAGTGAGCGATTATTATCACTGTCCTTGTCACACGTATGCGGTAATGGCGTCATTTGATCGACGACAGCTGTCGTTGCGTATTTCGTGGTACAGGAAAACTTTCAGTACCGCAGTTGTCAACATTTGGTGTCATCCGCCATTTTGTGAACTATAATAGTTCATTCCTGTTTAGATTGCGTTCGAAGTGATACGAGGACAATTTTTATAGCCATATTGACAACATGATTGATAATACTATGGATAGTTTTGTCATAAGTACGGCTGATTCGGACTCTTCCGGTTAAACATGTTTGACTAATACAGACGACAGCGATTAGAATAGAGAATCCGAAATTTGTATAACTATAATTTATTCAAATAAAAATGTTTTGAACCCCTGATACTTTGTTTACATTCTTTATCTCGTCTCATTAGCCTTCCTTTAGACAAGTTGAAATAAAAATGTTAATGTAATTTGAATTATGGGAACTCGTGCTAACCGTTATCTGAACATGCCGGGAATTATTTATACCCGAAGGGTTACCTCGAAAATGAACAATTCCTAAAATCGGCGACGTGTGTCAGACGTTTCAGTTAGGGTTTATATTTCACAATAACTTTTGTTCATTATGTGTTTCCTCAAATTTATATTTGTGGAAATATCAGGGTTTATATAATTTTATAAATTGTCGCAGACATCTGCTGTCGTACACAGAAGAACTGCATGATAAATAACGTTATTGTTAAATATAATGCTAATTACGAGTATCTATGAAAGTAGAAAACCCGTAAAATCATAATTAAAAGGAACAGAAACAAAAATAACTAATTCGAAAGCCTTCACCCAGTTTATCACACAGTATATTTACGTATTATATAGTTTTCACGTTTTTTAGAGTTGCGTACCTCAAAGGAAAAACGGAACCCTTATAGGATACCTTTGTTGTCCGGCCATCCGCCTGTCCGTCCGTCAAATCATACCAGCTTAGTAGGATCACCAATGTACAACAATTACGGTCACCATTACTTGAATGCGATAACTAGAAAAAAACGACGCGGGGCGGTCCCCCAATGCGAACCGTGCAACTCCGGTCGAGATCCGAGGTCCGGATAAAAAGTTATGGGGGTTGGAAAAACAAAAAATACCTAAAAAACTTGTATGGAGACAAAAAACTGAAAATCGTCGCAGCTCGCACTAAGCGATGTCTATCGACGCGGGAGTCGACGACGCTCCTGGATGCCGGCTGTGCAATTTCCAACGAGTTCAAATAAAGTTTAATGTTAAAAAAATATATTTAAAAAACTTACTTTTCGTTGAAAAAAATACAATAGGCCTCCTTGCAAACGTAATGAGCCTGCGGGGTGCGCCGCAAGACTGTCGGGAATATTGTCATTCACGCGTTTCTCTTTTTGGACCCATCCCCGTGCGGCTTACAGCTTTTACGTTGTAACGAGTTGTTACAACTGTAGGTATCCTGTTACAACCGTACCCAGTCTAATAACGGATTGTACCCTGTTACAACCGTACCCAGTCTAATCACGGATTTTACATCCGTGACAGAGGTATGTTCTGTGGACAGCACGCCCGTACACGTTGTTTTCACTTTAAATATTGTCAAGACGACAGCAGGGATTATGTTTATCACCCAAATCTTAACAAGGATTACAAAGCAAATTTTCGGTTAAAGTTTGAGTTTTGGAAAATTGTTAAGGAAAGTAGGTTAATCGATAATGTACCGGGTCTGATACGATCACGATAGTTTATGTTGGCGTGTCAACGGGTTTTGCTATTCATTCATAGCCAACATTCATGTCACACTTACTGACAACAAATTAGTACCTAGGTATGTTGGACGCTTGCAAACACAACATGCTTGCTAATGTCTGACGTTAATGTATATTAGGTACGTTGTTTTTTGTTCAGGAATGCCCTTCTTCGAACCGCTCGTGGCCTAGTCGAACCGAGTTATTGGAATCAATCACATGAGTTAAGCAACAACAGGCGCGGTCTCAGAACAATAACGCGGTTCGTGCAGGATGAGTGACCGTGACTACCGCTAGTGGCATTTTTTTCACGTTAAGACGTTGGTGCCGCCTCTCATGTAATGTCAGTTGCTAAGCCATGCCAAAGGCCTTATGGGCGGCTAGATAACTTCTGACAGTAAGGCCCACCACTGTCTTACATTACTCCACCAACCCGGACTTTGCCCCCGTGGTGGAGTATGACCTAACCTTTCTGCGATGCACGAAGAGACCCCTGCCCCATCAGTTGGGACATTATAAGGGTTGATATCGATGCCCTTCTTTGTGTGATAGGTACTAGTGACGAAATTTATATAAACTTTATAAAATAAGAGGCATGGAAAGCAATCGCCAAATCATTCATCACTGTCTAAAATGTCCTTTAAGTCCGCCGCATTTTACGTTTTTTCTATGTAAGTGCAATAAAAGTATCAATGAGTAATTGATACTTTTAATTATTTAGGTAGGTACCTACGTAAATAATATTACAGCAAAGAAACGCACAGAACATGAATATTGGATACCTAAGTGTAGGTATTGTTAAAGTTATACTACATAAATTATTCTAATGTTAATCACTACCCGCGGAGTAATAAAATGTAGAACGGTGTTTCTAAGGCATCAATTTATTCATTAGCTTCGCATTTTCGTGAAAGGTATACCTCCTCACGATCAGGAATCGTACTTATTAAGTGGATGTTATTCAGTATCTCCTCTGCAGCCTATTTTATTTGTGTACCCAATGTCTTCTCAGTAGCAAAAGAGCAACACGTTTATTGGGGTCATGGCAGAGATGCGTCCATCAACATTAAAATATCGCAATATGGTCACATGACGTGACTCCACAGTACAGAAGTAGAACGCGTTGTTTCAGGGCACTGCAACGCAACGCTCACCAGCGAAACATGCGGTAATGAGCTTAGGATCCTATAGTACCTAACCTTCAACCATGATTTCCACATTACAAGAAGTAAAATCCATAATATATAAACCTTAACATGCGCCCCAACGCAAAGCGCGAAACGTGAAGCGCTCGTAGCCTAGTCGGACCGAGTGATTCGAATCAATCACTTGAGTTAAGCAACAACAGGCGCGGTCAGGGGAAGGATGGGTGACCATCCTGTACCTACCACTAGTGCCATTTTATCGAGCGCTTCCGTGCCTCGCAAGGCACGTTAAGTCGTTGGTGCCGGCTGTCATGCAATGGCAGTCGTTAGGCCACGACACAGGCCCTATGGGCGGCTTGATAACTTCTGACAGTAAGGTCCGCTACTGTCTTACAATCCTCCATTTAGGTACCCCGACTTGGCCCCCGTGGTGGAGTATGGCTTAAGCTTCCTGCGATGCAGGAAGAAACTAGTGCCCCAACAGCGGGTTGTTATCGATCGATGCGTCCAAACTACTCAGTTATAAGGTGCGGGTGACTTTATAACTAAAATGTAAAGGTTGATGTGCCGTCGATACAGTACCTACAGTCTATTTATTCTTACTTGTCCAATTTAGTAAACAAGATTCTATCCTTAAAATTGATATTAGATGAATAAACTAGACATTTTCTCGCAAATTCATGAACTATCATGAACTATGTTTACAAAATTGGCAGCGTGTTATCTTAAAGAGTGTTCGAAGTTTATGGAAATATGGCAGTTTTGGACTAAAAAGTCACAGTTTAAGGGTAGAATCGTGTTTACTAAATTGGACAAGTAAGAATAAATAGACTGTACCTGCATATATACTGCATGCGAACCACGAAAGCGGGTAAGCGGTTCACCAAAACAGAAGTCTGTGAGTCATTCATTTTATTGCAATCATTTCACAAATTGTTTTAGTATCTTTAAAATGTTATATGCTACACTAAAAACCTTCACATCTGCAACCGTGATCGTTAAAACGTCATGTCACAGAGAGTAACATTAATGAAATATAAAATGCACAGTTTATGACAACAGTTTAGAATATCTGACGTCGGCATTCCCTCTCATTCTATCATCGGCCTCACTCTTTTGCAATTTTATTACTGCAAAAGAGTGAGTATAGGTACATATTAACAGAAAATGCTAGTGTGTAATTTTTATCTACAATCTGCGGTAGAACTATACGAGTAAACGAGACTGCTCCCACAGTCAAACCAAGCAATTGGTTTTGTGGGGCCTTATTACCTACAACATAATATAACGTGTTCTTTTTACATTAATAAATACATACTTTTGACAAATTAAATAAACATGGGACTAAATTAAATTACGGACTCTTAAGGATTTTTAGGCTGACTTAAAATAATAAAAATAAATATTCATGGACATATCACACAGATCTCGTTAGCCCCATACTAAGTACAACTAAATGGCTTGTGTTACAGGTGCTAACTCGACGATAGATGTAATACAAAAAATACATAGATAACATCCAAGACCCGAGACAACTAGAAAAGTTCGTTTCCTAGTTTGACCCGGCCGGGGATCGAACCCGAGACCTTCAGTTTTACAGTCAGCGTGCCAAACCGCTGCGCCACCAAGGCCGTCAACTTGCGCCAATACTATCTAACAGCACAGCACTATCTATCCATGGGTAAGTTACCCAGTGAATAAGTCCAAAAACTTGTTGACCCATGGTATTTGATCATAGGATGTGTATGACTAACGTGACCAGACGTCCCGTTTTGAACGGGACTGTCCCTTTTTATAATTACGAATCCCGGTGTCCCCAAAATTAACTCCGGGACGCAAAATTGTCCCGTTTTCGAAAATGCTCTGTTTTAATTGAATATATTTTCTGTTCGCCTGGTACAAAATGTTCTAGTAGAAAGAGTATTTTCTATGATGAACAAATTGTGGACATCTGAAAAAACCCAGTTACAAATTCCAGTTCTAAAGGCGATGTTGATAGTTAAGGTGAATATAAAAAAGTGCCAGGAATTTTACTCTTACTTAAAATCATCACCAGCAATATCAAAGCAAATTTGTTCTTCTGATAAGTATAAATATAATTAAAAATGTTGGTATAATTTTTTATTTGTAACTAATCCAACTTTTTCTTAATAAATAACTTTAAAAAAGTGTTTCGTTTTTCATTGACTAGGTACTTCTTATTTAATTGACCAAAATAAAGTACTGTCCCGTTTTGAGTAAAAAAATAAATGGTCACGTTATGTATGACTGATAATATATTTGCGCACAACCCTGTCAATCTGCTATTTTATTTGTTTATCATTCATTGCATAATGATTGATTGGCCTTTTTTGCATCTACTTAACGAGATGATTTATACAGCGCTCAGTGGTATCCTCACTCACACTAGATGGACCACTCCGACGCTGTAGTGCCTGGGACATGGTTTTTATAGATGGTGTAGGCTTGCCCAGCACCTATACCATCCTGACAGCTTAGTCGCCTAGCCCACAGGAAAGACTAGTCAATACGTGCCAACCAAGCCGCGGGTTTCCTCACGATGTTTTCCTTCACCGTTAGCGTGTGGTATTGCGACTACAAATTCGCAAATGTACGTAACTTTGAAATTAAACAAAGTCATTGGGGCTCTCGCTTGCCAGTCCATGGTTCTACCCACTGAGCTACCACCGCTAATCATTGCATAAGTACCTATTTAACTATTTACTTGCAATACTATTTCTTAATGATTCGCGACACTCACACATAGTTATATATTAAACAGGTCTAATCGCGATTATTTATTAGGTAAAATGTAATTACCTTATTTCCTGACGTTTCGGCAGCGTTACAGTTGCCGTGCTCTCGGGCAGTCTATCGAGACCACGGCAACTGTAACGCCGGAAAATAAGGTAATTACGTTTTACCTAATAAATAATCGCGATTACACTCATTTAGTATATAACTATATTTACTCGCAAGTCACCATGACGTACTTATTTTATTCATTTAGGTATTAATCATTTAAAATATATATGCATGTTTTTGATTTCGGTTTCGATACAGAAAAATATTTTAAATGTTCCTAACTTCATAACAATTTTTTCTCTCTGTCAAAAATTGTACCCATATTAAATTTATGAAAATTCAAATAAGTACGTCTCAAATATCGGTGAATTAAATTTTCTAGAGACTATATTTTCTACATTTGTCAAAAATATGTATGTACTTATTAATGTAAAAAGAACACGTTATATTATGTTGTAATGAGGCTCTGCAAAACCGCTCGTACTTTTAAAATCATAAAAAATTAATTGAGCGAAAGGGAATGTTGCATTATACAAGCCCTTAAGAAAGCCCATCACGCATTTTCCACTTGTGGTTTGGTTTTAATTTACAAACGACATGCTTGATCAGGGAAGTGGCCTTGGGGGAGGCCTATGTCCAGCAGTGGACGAGTACAGGCTAATGGATTGATGCTTGATCGCAACGAAACCTTACCAACATATTTAAAGAACAGAAATCGATGTTTGATCGTGCTTAGAATTGAGTACATATAAAAAACGGCCTCGGTGGCGCAGCGATTTGTCATGCTGACTGTAAAACCGAAGGTCTCGGGTTCGATCCCCGGCCGGGCCAAACTAGGAAACGAAATTTTCTAGTTTGTCTCGAGTCTGGATGTTACCTATGTATTTATTGTATTAAATCTATCGTCGAGTTAGCACCTATAATACAAGTCATTTAGTTGCACTTAGTATAGGGCTAACGAGATCTATGTACTTAGTATGTCCATGAATATTTATTAGTGCCATAGACACTCAAAAAATCTGTAATGTTTCATGCCTTCAGACAAGGTCAAACCTATATTTGTTTCTTCTGAGGATAATGATAATGAACCATTGCAATCTAGCATGTCGGTTGAAAATTAAAACAAAACTATGTTTGTATAGGAATCGCTCCGTGAGGGGTCTTCTGAAGTAAAATTTTACGTGACGTAAATTAAAAAAAAGTCCATAATATTTTGATTGTGTAAACAGTGATTGGTTGTATAATATAACGATATTAAATTAAATTACAGTTATGTTATTAATTTTGATTTACAATAGTATTAAAGGTCTGATTAGACATTTCGAAGTGCTGGACGTCACTTATAGGTAAGAATTGCGGCTTGTGCAGTACAATCACTGGCTTGGTGTATCTAAGTAACTGCCAAGAATAAAACAATTTTATTATAATACTATAAAGCTACATACTAACTCAATGATTTTCTACTTTCATTGTAATACTACTAAATGTTACCTTTGTACCTATAAATGCATTTTTAAATAATCATAACAATCAGCAAGTATTGTCAATTTATGAGCAAATTTTAAATAGGGGATAAATGATTTAATGAACAACATCTTATCAGCACACCATTGCCATAAACCAAGTCGTGCAATAAAATAAAACATTACTTCACAATACAATCACTAGGAAAGGAACATATTTCAACAGTTCAACTGAGAAAACTAAAACTAAATAGGTACTGAAAAACTCACTGGAAACTAATAACTTATTCATTTTTTTTTACCATAGGTAGTGAATACACCCATTGTATGGTGCAATTATTGAGTGCCGTTCTCACATGTCTAAATCAAATATGAGATCGTTCTTAAATTGAACCTCCAAGTAGTTCCCCTTGTTTAGGTTATCTGGGTTGTAGAGATCGGTGTTATGCTTGATATTAACACAGGTTATGGGTGGCTTCACTTGTTTTGTACCAGAGAGAGGCTTTCCTTCCTTGTTATTTTCAGCCTCCCAAATTACAGGTACGTTTTTAGCATTGCCGTTATTGTCAACAATGTCTAGAACAGTCTTCTTTGTATCACCTTGGTGTTCTTTGCCTTGTGTGAAGAAAGTTTCTGTCTCTGAATACTCAGGGGTGTTTTTACAGTCTGTGTCAGCGTCGGATGTGTCGGCTAGACCACTATCACGACGCAGTTTGATGGCAGGCTTCAGTTTCGGTTTGGAGGTCTGGAAAATGCATTTAAAACCAGGTGAAATTGTATCATTTTGATAAAATTATTTTGGTCACAGGAAATTATTGATTTTTCTTTCACTCCTTCAATTTGTTTAACATTAATGAGAAAAAAATGTTTTTTTTTTAAAATAAAAACTTTGTATTTTATGTGTTTAGGCAAATAATAACATTTCTTATAGACCATGCTGATATAATTTCTATATTTTTTATAGTGTCCAAATGGACATCTCTAGATTAAAGTTATTGGTCTCAACTATCAATACTTAGAAGTTGTCATGTTTTACTGTACTGTAAAAGATTTGGCATCCTAAATAAATAAAAAAGGTAAAGTTATTACTGCAAGAGACAAAATGCTACATAAGATCTGACAAAAAATTTTAAGTGACAATTATTTTAATACATTACTCTTTTCAGCTGTCTTATTTTCATCGAGATATTGTCCTAAATTGCACATCAATTACACTTGTAATAATAAAAAAAAAAATTATGAACCAACCAGCAAGTTTTGCTGTACAAAATGTTTTTGGCAGACTGAAACATGTTCTTTTCGACTTTTGCATTAAAACACAATCTTCGTTTAATTATTCTTTAAAACTCGACTAACTCTGACCTGAAAAATACTACAAATTTATGAGTTAAATACAAACCTTGTTGAGAGAGAGACTAGCTTCTTCCTCAGCTTCACTCTCGCTTTTACGCCTCTCATTGGTCCTCTTTTTACTCTTTTTCCTCTGGTTTTTCTTTTTTTGGGCTGCAATGGAAGAGTTGTACCTGAAAAAAAAAATAGTACTTGGCATTGAGGAGAGACAAAAGTAATTTGTTCACTGACAAATATAGAGTCACCTCTTTAAGGTATGATGCGGTAAACTAAACTAAAGATAATTTGTACAAATGGTATCACCCTCAGTCTGGGTGTTTTTCCATGTTTGTGGTGTTCTTACCTGGTTACCTATTTTGTAACTTCCATATCTAGCAGGTTAAGCTTAAAATATGATGTATTTGACAGTACGGATCAGGCAACTTCATAGAGTGAACTTACAGGACAAGCGTTTGTGTTGTGTGGAAGTGGTTATTATTACTATTTATCAAGATTACAGCGTGAAATGGAAGAGGCCTATACCCAGCAGTGGGCTTCATTCATGGGCTGGATAGATAGATAGATAGAAGATTACATAATCGTATTATCTAGGTCAGCTATGTGGGCTGTTGGATAGGAAGCTACTGAGGGCAGGAGGGGAACGATAATGGCCGAAAAAAAAGATGTGTGGCATTGCATCACAAAAATACGTAATTCACCTGTAAAACTGCCTTGCAATTACATTGCTGAACCTGACAGTCTTCTTTAGGCTCGACTCTTCCGGGATGCAGTCAGAGCTAAAGTAGTCCATAGAGGAAGCCACATCGCCAACACTGGACTCTGAATAACTGCGAGAAAATCTTTTACGCAGAATACTCTTAGCCCTACTATCGCTTTGCGTGGACGCGGTCCACATGATTTCATGGTCTTTAGAAGACCAGGCAACATCATCGGAACTTTCAACATCATTAGAAGACACAACAATATTGGTCTCGGTACCCAGATTTGTCACCTCGATAACAGGGGCTGTTTCTTCAGCAGATACCTCATCGGAGTTCACTTCAGTCTTTTTTATTGTGGAGACATCAAACTGTTCAGAGGTCATTTTGTCATCAGTCAAACCAATCTGGAACTTGGAAGGTACTTCTCCAGCCACATTCAGTTGTAGTATTACATTATTGTCCCAGGCCTCACCAGATACATTTTCATATTGAACATTGTTTTCAAATGCAATAATAGCTGCATAATGAACTGGGACAAAACCAGCACCAACAGATGTGAATTTTATGAATATTTTGTTGGCCTCTTGTTTCACCTTAACAGAATCTGGTTCAGTGTTCTTAACATGGAAAGTAAATGCCAAAGTATCATCCATAACATTATGAGTGTATGGAGGCAAGATGTAAGCCAATGATGTGTCCAAGAACATCTCTTGCTTTACCCCATCATCTTCTGCCATCACAGCTATGGGAATTTTATCAGATGATGGAGTAGATGACAATTCCACAACTAAAGGTTCCTTCTCCTCTTCACTTTGGGAACCTGAGTTCTCTTCACTTTCAACACCACTGTCCACCTTCAGGGAGTTAAAATAATCACTAGAATAAGACCTTTTTATCACTGGTAAAGATACAATGAGTTTGTGTTTAGACTTATCAAACTTGGCATTGCCACACTGGTCATTAACAGCATAAGGCAGGGTGAGTTCCAATTTGTACTTAGCAGGTTTCTCAGACACGAGGGACAGGTTCCTCTCCTGCACATCTAAAGTACAATCTTTAGTTGAAGACAAAAGTGGCAGGTTTATTTCCACAACAATCTGACTTGGGATAGCTGAATGTTGTTTGCTCTCTTTGTGGTATGTGTAGTCTTGTAGATCAATATGCTTTTGCTGTTTTATGATATATTTAGGAATGGTATAGCCATTTATCAATGTATGTGTGAACTCTGTGGTTTTAGTTCGGACTTTTTTTTGCGACTGGGATTTCTGCATCTTTTGATTTGTTACAGTAGGTTTAGATAGAGCCTCTGATTGAGGAGCAGGTGAAGGCTGGTTATAAATCCTCTGAGGATATAATTTTTCCAGCATTTCTGGAGGCAAATCTTCAGTGTCTTCTTCAGTTGGTGGCTTGTAGTCAGGGTCCTCTTTTCTAATAACAGCAGGAGCAGTTACCCCCTTATAATTTGATTTAGGAAATCGGAAGTTGTTACTATCTATGTGTATGTTGTATGTCTTTTGTAATGCATCAATGGCAGTGTTATTGACGAGTTGACGAAACTGTTTATTCTGCTCAGCCATGCGCAAGGTGTCGGGATGATATACAACGTCGTAGATCACGCATCGCTCTCGTTTGTTATCAAAGTCTTCCCTTGGCGGTATCAGAGAATACGGAATTTGCCAATTCATACCTTTCCGGCCATCCACAACCTTAACGTCGCAGGAGGGTTTGCCGACTTTGTCGTTGCTACAAATATTGATAAAAGCCTTTCTGTCGCCCGCGACACTAGTTTTTATAACATAACCTCCCTTGGGATTGATGAACGTTACATCGTAGCCACGTTCCTTCTCTAACTGTGTCATCTCTTGCTGGTAAAGTGCTTGATTCGCCGGGTCACGTATCTCTTCGCAGTACTCCGCTAAAAGATCTCGAAACTTCTTCGTCTTCATCGCATCTTGTATGGCTTCCAGATCGGTTCTGGTAAGTTGACAGTCTTCATCACGAGGTTTTACTCCCGTTGCCATATTGTTTGGTTGTCTATTTAAAAATAAACACAATTTATTTTACGCATCAACACCGATGCCGCAGTGGAAAATTTCAGCTGTTTGATAGATTTTTTTTTTTTTAATAAAGGGTTTTACGGCCCTGGATCCGTGTCCTTTTGAGCCTTGAGTATTGTATTAGTTTTTTATAGTATTAGTTTTCAGATAAGAGCACTTATCACTTCCGTATCACTTCACTATAATGTTCAGTTTTTCCAGTCACTTTAAATTTTTATTCCACTGTTCATAATGAATTTATATAAGGGGGCGAAAAAGGTAGGATTGCTAAGTAGATTTGGAAGAAGAGTTGGTGTAGGGACACCCGTTTCGCAGCTGATTGTGTCAAGTTCCGTGATAAGTATTAATCTGTGCAATTTAAATTCTTGACAGTTGAGCACGAGATGGTTTAGGTCGGCGTTTTCAGTTCCACAGTAAATGCAGTTCGAATCTTGGGCTAGGCTGAGTCTATAAAGGTGAGCTTGAGTTTGGCAGTGGCCGAATCTCATTCTGTTTAGGGTGGTTATGTATTTCCGGCAGTTTATGTCTTTTTTCCGATGGTACCAAGGTTGGGCGGGCGGGCTTCCTTGGATGTCTCTATACCAGCTTCCTTTCTCTTTACTGATCTCATTCCAGTAGTTGCACCATATTGCTTTCAGATTCTCATTCAGATGAACATGGAGATCAGTAAATGGCAATTTGAGGTCTGTAGAGTGATCCTCGTCAGGGTCCAGATTTGCAGCTCGATCGACGACTTCATTTCCAGTGATACCCCGGTGAGCAGGTACCCACATTAACTTAACTACCTTACCACTAACTAACAAACTATTTAACAAATTCTTTATATTATAGATGAGATAATTTACATTATAACGAAGGCAGTTACCTTCTAAAGCTAATAATACACTGAGTGAGTCAGTAAATATAATTATATTACAAGTATCAATATTTTGAACGTAAATTATAGCTTGATGGATAGCATAAGCTTCGGCGGTAAAAATGCTACATCTAGTGTCAATTTTAAAACATTTAGTTTTCTTTAACTGAGGGTCAAAAAATGCTGAGTTTACCCTATCAACTGTTTTAGAGCCATCAGTATAGATGGAATACAGATGATTATTTTCCAGGAAAGCAAGTAAATCTTGTTGGTTCGTAATGCATGGTTTATGTACAAAATTATTTTTCAATAGAATATCGAGATCCATCCTATAGAGGGGCCACAAATTATCCTGATGCAAATTTTTTGTTAAATCATTCAAATGTAAAACTATTCTTAATAAGGTTGGTATGTTACCATTTAATATCTGATTAAAATTTGCATAAGGAGCCACTGAATTGCCCAATTCAGTGGCATGCATTGGTAAAATGTGATCTAAGACAACTCTATTATTTTTAGTTAACATTTTCAAACAGAACCTTTCAGCTAGCTGTAGACGTCTAAGATGTAAAGGGGGAATGCAAGCCTCACATTGCATTGCATTAATTGGAGTAGAGCACATAGCCCCTGTAATAATTCTCAAAGCTTTATTCTGAATAACTTCTAATTTCTTCAGCAAAGCAAGGCTTGCCCCCATATAAGCAATTGAGCTATAATCGAAATGGCTGCGCATAATGCTCTTATATAACATAGATAATATTTTTGGGTCAGACCCCCAATGTACTCCTGCCAGAGACCGAAGTATATTAAGGGCTTTGGAGGCGTTTTTGATGATATAATTTATGTGAGATTCAAATGTTAGCCTATGATCCAGCAATATACCAAGAAACTTCTTTTCTTTCAACCAAGGTATAGGGAGATTATTGTATTCTACCAAACTATTACAAGGAGAAAGCCTTTTGGAGAAAAGCATAGCTCCACTCTTTAATGGATTTATAACCAATTTGAGCTTATTAAAATAATAATTATGCACTTGAGAGAGGGCTAAATTTAAATTATTTACAGCTATATTTACATCCTTATGTACAGAGTATATTAACAAATCATCTGCATACTGCAGGAATTGAACTCCAGTCTGGGTCAGATATTTATTTATCTGAGATGTATAAATATTGTACAATAAAGGGGATATGGTTGCTCCTTGCATAGTACCTTTAAAAACTTGTCCTGGTCCGTGTAGTATGTTGTTAAATTTAACATACATAGTCCTATCATAAAGAAAATGAAATATCCATTTACAGACATGTCCTGGCATACCAATCTCTGATAAAATTCCTGCCAATACAGATGGATCAACATTATCAAAAGCTCCCTGTACATCAAGAAATGCACATACGGTGGCTGATTGGCTGTGAAAGGAATTCCTGATGTCAGAGATGAGTGAAGTAAAGCTCTCTGTAGCACTACGACCCTTCCTGAAGCCGAATTGCTGCTCTGGTAAGATTTTATTCTGCTCTACGTAATGGTCTAATCTGGTTTTAAGCATAAACTCAAACAATTTACCTACACATGAGGATAAAGAAATTGGTCTATATGAATTAAAGTCATCACTAGACTTGTCTGGTTTCAATATAGGAATAACGCATTGTGTTTTCCAAGCTTCAGGAATGGACTGAGTCATCCACAATACATTGTACATTTCCAATAACGATTTTTGGGCATCAACATGCATGTTCCTAATAAGCTTGTAAGGAATGTCATCTAATCCTGGGGTTGTATCTTTTCTATATTTGATAGCAAATGTGAATTCTGCAAAGGAAAATGGTTCTGAAAGATGAGCACAATTACTATTCCCTGTGTTATTAAAGATTTCATTTAATGAGTTTATGTCTATGTTTTTTTCAGGAGGAGACGGTGGAGCATATTTATCAATGAAGGCTGGAATCCATTCGTCGTTTTTGGGCATTTTGGGTAATGTTACACGTTTGAATCTTTTGATGTAATTCCAAATAGTGCTTATAGGTGTATACCTGTTAAAAGATTCAACTAATTTAGTCCATCCGTATTTCTTCTTTTCTTTTAATAATCTTTTTTTAAAAGCATTTAATTTTTTATTTTCAATGTAACTCGACATATTACCATTACTTCTATACATATTTAGAGCTTCTTTACTTTTATTAACAGCATCTGAGCATTCATTGTCCCACCAAGGAACAGGCTTTTTAATGACAATGCTATTAGTTTTCCTTAGCTTTGGAATAGTGACATCTTTAATCTGATTAAGTTCTTCGCAAAAATCATTGTAAGTTTTGACTGGGTTACTACTGTCTATATTAAATTGCCCTAATATTCTCTCTGTTTCAGATGCATAAGCCTGCCAATCTGCTTTATTATAAAGATATCGATCAGCGGAATTACCAATATCGTATTTATGAATTGTGGTGTGAATTGTTATAACTGTTGGAAAATGATAGCTGCCCATCGCATCATCATGAACTGTCCACTCGCAAAGAGGAGCAACAGAAGGACTGACAGAAGAAATATCAATTGCAGAAGGCATTTTAGAAGGACTACCTACAGTGGTAGGAAAACCAGTGTTTAATATACATAGATCATACTCATCGAGTGTGTTATAGATCTCATTACCGCGAGAGTTAGACCTCAAACACCCAAAAGCGACGTGATGGGCGTTGAGATCGCCCGAAAAAAGCATTGGTTTCGGTAACATATTCAAAATCTGTTTGAGTCTTCTGCACTGAAATCTACGGTTATCATTAGGAGGCGGTATATAACTACAGAGAATTGATAAATTACCAGCATTGGTTTGTAAGATTATTGCAGCAGAATGCATAAAATTGTAAAAAGGAACAGAGACAGTAGAGAATTTCAAATTGGATTTAACTAAAATTGCTACACCTCCTCGTCCATCTTTCCCGTCTTGTCGAATTATATTGTAATTAGGAATATTAAAAGTGCTATTGTTCCTAAGCCAAGTCTCATTTAAAAGACAAACGTCTACATCATTATTTAATAAAAATGAAATTAATAATGGCTTCTTGTTAATAACTCCTTCTACATTAAACTGTACTATTGTAATAAATGATTTATCCATTATTCTGTAGTGATTTAATCAACACTTCCTGCACAATGGAAGCATTGATTTTGGGCAAATTACCATTCGCCAATGTTACCAAAGCTCCTACCAAACCATTTAAGATGAAGTCGCTCTTGACTATTTCTTTGACTAAATTTGAATTTGAGATCACAAGTTGTGGAGGTTCTGTTACTATGGGTTTTGTGGGAGCCCTAGCAATCATTGGCGAAGGCTTGGCTTTCAGTGGAGGGAAGTTCGAGTTATAGTTTTTGACAATATTGTCTTGTTTTTTGGCTGAAGCAGCAATTTTTGCATAGTTAGTCCTATTAACATGTTCTTCTAACTTGTTTTTTTTAACTGGACAGTCTCTGGAAATTGCCAAGTGAGGCCCTTGGCAGTTGATACATTTCAATTCATCCTCTTTGTCGCATTTTGTGAAGTGGTGCTCACCAGAGCAGATAGAGCACTTCTGCAGTCCTTTACAGAACTTCGCTCCATGGTTAAATCTGAAGCACTTAAAGCACTGCAGAAGTGGTGCTCTGTACTCATTGACCTTAAATCTATACAGATCTAGGTATACATACTCCGGTAGTGTCTGTGACAAGAAAGTCACAGACACTGAACTGTACGGAACAATTTCTCCGTTGACCTTGCGGGTAAAGCGCCTTACGCCTACAATTTCAAATTCTGCTGCAAGTTTCTTAAACAGTTCTTCATTCGTGATACTTGTTGGAACGAAGCGAAGGACCCCAATAGTCTCTACAGACCTCGCGGGAATATAGGCTCTAAAGCCCTGTTTCTTCAGCAGTTCGTCATTCGTCAGGAAGTTGTTCGCATTGGAAGCTTGTCCAAAGCACACACCAATTTTATTAGCATTGATGCGCTTGATGCCCACCACGCCCTTGACGTCATTTTTGAAGATCGTGTTTAGCTGGTCAGGGTTTTTATTACCAATTCTGCCATTTTCGGATTCAACAAAGACAATGAATTCATCGCTCACCAAATTTTCCGCGTACAGCCGCCTGTAACCTGGTTTCAGATATGGCTTGAATCCATCATCCTGCTGCTGCTCGCCGTGATGTTCGCGTCCATGGTCCTCAGTTCGCCCCCTCTTTAATTTGGGAGGAGGTTCATCCTCGGAAAGCCCAGGGGGCTTTGCCCCCGGGCGATCTTTCATCTCGCCGAACCTAACGACGATGTTTTAAATACTTTTAGCGTAAGTTTATCGAGTTTTAACAATTTTCAGAAATATTTTTGCAAAAATTTTCAAAAAACGCGCCTATCCTCTTCAAAAGCCCGCCAAAAAAAAAAAAAAACGCTGTTTGATAGATAGATTCATTCACAGAATAGAATCACGGATTCGAATTAAAGACAATCTAGAATAGAGGACATCGGGGACACGTCAATCTCGACTTTGTCCAGTCCATCTACACCGTAGATAGAGTCTTATAGTCCCTCTACGATCTACACAGTGGTTGTCATCGGATTATTAGTTGCATTTATACATAGGTGATTAAGCGGCACGACGCGTCTAGACTCCGAAAACTCCGAATGGCTGACCTCCATCTTATACTAATACGGGCGTTCATTGCTTGATCGTTAGAAAGAGTACCTAATCGACAAAACAACATGGGGAACAGTTAGCTTAGCTTGTAAGTTTCGAGTGCACAGCAGTGCTTATTACCCGACTGCGGCGAAGCCCAAAGGGAGGGTAATGTGTTTAGTTCGTATGTATATATGTATGTATGTAAGTATGTCCGATTCTATGTTCCCTCATAACTCCTTAACCAATGGGCAGATTTTGTTAAATAAGGAGTAGTAGAAATAGACGTCTTAAGATAGAAAGACTGAAAAAGAGTATAACTCGTCAATACGAATCTCCTACATCTCATGAAAAACGCTTGTCTCAAATGAGAGCCCACGCATCTCAAATGCGATCAAATGAATCCCCCGCAACACGAGCTGAAAGATTGGCTCAAATAAAAACGTTTGTTTCCTTGATGCGGAAAACTGAGTCTCCTTCTTCACAGAATGAACGCTTGTCCCGAATGAGAACCCACGCATCTGAAATACGAGAGAATGAGTCTTCAGATTCGAGAAACGCGCGCTTATCTCAAATGAGAATTCATACTTCTCAAATACGAGAGGACGAGACTCCTACATCAAGAAACGAGCGCTTAACTCAAATGAAAACACATGCTTCTCAAATACGGGAGAAAGAGTCTCCTACATCAAGAAACGAGCGCTTAACTTAAATGAAAACATATGCTTCTCAAATACGGGAGAACGAGTCTCCTACATCAAGAAACGAGCGCCTAACTCAAATGAGCACCCATGCTTCTCAAATACGAGAAAACGAGTCACCGACTTCAAGATACGAGCGTTTGTCTCTAATGAGAACACATGCCTCTCAAGTTCGAGAAAATGAATCACTGGCAAGTCGTGCGCAGCGGTTACAGTTGTTAAAAAACTATAGTTGTCGTCGTAGATTGTTCACAGAAGATGCGACTTTTCAAGATACTATAAATCAGTGTCCCGAAATTGTATGCTACGTTTGTGACAAGTTATTGTATCGGAAACAGTCACGTTTTTTTTCAACGGATAATATTTCCGTTCTTTCTCAGGATAAACCTGAGCGCATTGTGTGTTGTAACAGGTGTGCAGCACATATATTAAAAAGTAAAATTCCATCCACAGCTTTTGGAATAAAATGACAGTTGCACCAATACCACCGGAGTTATCGAATTTAAGCGAATTGGAAATAAGACTGATTTCACGTATTAAGCCCTTTATTAAAGTCGTTCGACTGGGCGGACGTTTTGGACAAAAGGGGTTTAAGGGTCAAGCAATTCTCTTTGCACAACAAGTGGAAGAAATTGCCGAGCAGCTTCCTATATCTATGGCTGACACAGGCCTAACAATTGTAGCTGAATCTCTAGAAAACGTTGCCAGCAGTAAACGGTATAGTGTCGATCTTGAAAAGATAAAAAAGCTCTGTATTGGTTAAAAGCAAATAATAATCTCTATACTGACGTTCAGATTGACTGAATCGAATTGGCAATGAAATAAATGAAGAGGGTATTGATGTTATAGTAACTCAGCAAGAAAAAGGTAGTCATCTATAATTGTCACCAAATTCTGATTACGACGTAATACCTGAAAGGCAGACATTCTATAAGGCTTTAGATAATGAAAGGAGTATTGTATGTGGAACAATCAATCAAGCAAATGAACGTTTTAGGGAAATATATCGTGGAGTTCAATGCACAGCAAATGCAGCAACCGCCATCGCTTATGCATGCGTTAAAGCTATTTCTGAGTGGTCTCCAGCAGATGTAGACCACATTTTATTAGCAGGTAATACTTACTATTTGGAGTGTTTAACATATCTCAGCTACAGACCTCACATGTTAAATACAGAAGAACTACGTAACTCAGTGACGATTTCAAACGTAGATATAAATTTGGAAATTGACGCAGATGTAGTAGTAGGTGTAATAAAGCCTTTACTGCCCGAAGAAGTTTTAAATGGAATTACAGAGATATAGAGACAGGAGTTGATATTTTTTTCCGTGATTACGAATGCGGGGTTGTTACGTGCCAAACAAATATTTCAGTGGCTATAATGAAATTTAATTCTGAGTATTATCTGTTTGACTCGCATTCCAGAGGGCCAAAAGGTTTTGTTGCTGGTGTTAATGGAACTTCAATGGTGATGAGATTCACAAGGTACGAGCTGCTATGTAGTCATTTCTGAATTGTTTTACAAGTTAAAAACAGAAGAGACTTAAAATATTCAGTAACAGGTCTGAGAAGTTCTATAGCAAGCAGTGCTAGGGCATTGATGTTAGAAAAACATGGACAACCTAATATCAATAGTGGTTCACAAACTTACAGCAACCCAGGAGCGAAAGAAATTGTATTACCTGACAATATTGTCAAACTTCAATCTGCTGAACCAATCGGAGTCACATCAAATTCTTGTTGCCACACGAACTTGACCACATTGATGTTAAACAAATCTGCGTCCTTTCCAATAAGTAACTCACCAGAATTCCACTGCAATTTAGATTCTTTTCACAATGTGCGCGATGGGGAAATTGTGACAACAGGCTTAATGTTAATAGATACTTCAGTTCCAAGCTTGAATGATATTTTAATTAACTATAATGGCAACAAAACTATCCCAACATATGAACTGAAGAGGAAAACAGCCCCTCCTATTAATGTTTTTATGGAACAAAGGGCAGAAGAATTGGCGTGGATCAAATTATTTCCAGACGGTAAAAATGGGTTGCGAGAGGATAGACAGATACCGATTACGCCTTTGGATTATTACCAAGCACGAATCATGAGCAGCAAAAAAAGATTCCAGTGCAACGAATATTTATTCTACGCCCTATCGATTGTAGAGTTGTACAAAGCTCAACAAAATGTGTCAGTTTGTGCAAGGCTTCGTCAAGATGGTGCTGAAATTAGGAATCTGGTCCAAAACGTACATATTGTCATGAGAAATATAAGAGGAACCCAGGCGTATTGGCATAAGGCATATACTGATTTGTTAGCTATGGTTAAGAACCTTGGGCCACCTCACTGGTACGTCACTCTATCGTGTAACGATTTACATTAGGCCGATATGTTAAAAAACACTTTTGGTGGCGGATGGTAAACCAAAAACATCAGCAGACGATCTAACATTTGATGAAAAAATTCGTCTAATAGAGTCATATCCTGTAACGTTGTCTAGGCACTTTATGTTTAGACTATATGCATTTTTCAATCATCTAAGGCAACGTCATAATCCATTATTAGACAGGCCCGTAATAGACTATTGGTGGCGAATAGAATTCCAATTGCGTGGCAGTCCTCATGTACATATGGTCGTATGGTGCGAAGACATGCCTTCGTTCGATTCACCAGAAGGCATTGCTTTATTAGATCAAGTCGTAACATGTCAGCAACCTAAAGATGACCCGGAACTGTGTGAGTTGGTTTACCGTGTACAGACACACAAGCATACTCATACCTGCTTCAAAAATGGCAATCATTGTAGATTTTCATTTCCACGACCTATTGTAAATGAAAAAAGAATTTTAGATGATGATCAGGCTGTAAGAAAAGGAGGCATATTTTATTTATTAAAACGAAAAGAAAATGAGACTATGATCAACAATTATAACCCCAGGATGTTGAAAATGTGGAGAGCCAATATTGATATTCAACCATGGTGTTCAGCCATGGGTGTGGCCTGTTATATTTCAAAATACATCTCGAAATCAGAACCCACAGAAGTAACAAAAACAATTAGAGAAGCTATACAACGTGTTCAAGAAAAAGGAGGAAATTTTGGAAAGCAAATATTTGCTGTGCAATGTGCTATATTAACGCATCGACAAGTTTCAGCTTGTGAGTGTGCATACCGATTATGCCACTTAAATTAAGGGACAGCTCCAGAAAATGCGTATTTGTAAATACATGTAAACCCGACCTTAGATACCGCATGCTTCGACTTGATTCTGGAGAAGGTTTGGAACCATTTAAAAATATATTCGATCGCTATGTTTGCAGGCCAAGTAATCTAGAAAATCTAAGCCTAGGAGAATTCGCGGTGTGGTACGAACCTACTAGGTATAGAGTTCAAGAAGAAGACGATCAAGATCTGGACGCTTATGATGATAATGAAAAAGAGCCAACACGTCAACAGTATATAACACTGCTGGATAACCTGGGACGAATGAAAAAACGAACTCGACCTGCCGTCCTTCGTACACGGTACTTTACGCCGTCGTCAGATCCCGAATCGTATTACTATATACTGCTTTTTACTCACATTCCATTCCGTGATGAACCGGAACTACTACAAAACTTCGACACAGCGGGAGACGCCTTTATACAGAAAAAAACATCTCTTAAAGCCGTTACTATGCTGAAACTATGTACAGATGGGAAAACAAAGTTCAGCAGGCTATTAGCTGTATAGTTGCTGAGAACATGGCCTTAGATATGGGCACCGTTAATGATTGTACGGACAAAAATCAGCCGATACATATCGAACGTGTACTCGCGGAAGAAAACTACATAATCATTGACGAAGTCGAGGATTACACCGATTCTCATACAGAAATGACCGACCAGCAATACCAATCATCTGTATCTTCACTTAACTTAAGACAGCGAGAACTATTCAAAAACATTTCTGACCAGGTTCTTAGTAATAGCGAAAATAGTCCTTTACGTGTTTTTGTTACAGGTGGAGCTGGCACAGGTAAGAACTTTACCTTAACATTAATAGTTGAACAAATACGCAGACTCAACTTACCTGACCGCAGTAAAGCTGTATCAGTAACCGCACCAACAGGAGTCGCAGCGCGGCTGATCGGAGGCAGTACTCTGCATTCCACATTTTCGCTTCCTATTGAAAAAGGGAAACCCGAGCCGCTTCGACCTTTGGCCGGTGAACGATTAGAAAGAGAACGTCAAAAATGGAGACAAATACAGTGGTTAATTATTGATGAAATTTCTATGGTGCCATACTTAACTCTGCGAAACATCAATTTAAGATTGCAACAACTTAAAAATAATCAGCAGCCGTTTGGTAACATCAACATTATTCTTTTTTATTTGGAGACTTAATGCAGTTGCCTCCAGTATCTAAGACTGCTGGCGGCGTCTATTGTTTTAAGCAACCACAGACAGTATCGGTAGAAATAAATTTGTGGCATTTGTTTAGCTTTTGTGAGTTGCCGCAAAATATGAGGCAAGCGGGGGACGCCACTTTTATAGATATTTTAAATAATTTGCGGGTTGGCGAACTGACAATGGAACAGTTGGAGATCATTGACAGTCGAAGAGTTCCTTTGACAGGCCCTTTTGACGATGGCGAAGCGATACGAATATTTCCGGCGACAAAGCAGGTAAATGAGTATAATGCAAAAATTACATCTCAAATGGAAACGATATCGAAAATGAACGTAAATGCTGTTGACGTTTCTCTTGAACCAAAAACGTATGGCCAAAAACCGAAAAAAATATTTATACCGGATGACCCTAATAAAACTGGTGGTATTCTTTCAACGTTTAAAGTTTGTGTAGGTTCACGAGTTATGCTACGAAGGAATATCAACATAAATCGAGGCCTTGTGAATGGTGCTATGGGAGTGGTACGAAATATTGAATGGCCCGCATTACGCAGGGATCAGCTAGAACCTGGAGAATTACCAAGTGGTATTTATGTAGAGTTCGACGATTCTACAATAAGAGGCAATTTTCCAGGAACCGGAATAAAAATTGAACCGTCAACAGTAGAGTCTGATGCTTTACGCGGTCAGGGAAAGGTAGAGAGAAGAATGGTTCCTCTAATATTATGTTGGGCGGTAACAATTCACAAATTACAAGGTACAACACTAGATAGAGCCGTAGTAGACTTAAGTATGCGTCTGTTTGCAAAAGGACAAGCGTATGTTGCGTTAAGTCGGGAAAAATCGCTTGAAGGATTAGCTGTCTTCACCCTCAAACCAAGAAAACTGCTAAATAATCCGCACGTTCCCAATTCTCTACAAGAATTAAATCGGCTCCGAAATTTAACTTCTATCACATTTTCCTAAGATACCTAATTCTGTCGTGCCTGTCTTACGGAAAATGGATTATAATGCCTTATTTATGGTTTCACCGAAAAGTCTAAAATAAAAAAAACGTTTAAAAAAACTAAAAAACCCGACTACGGTGATCTTAAATGGACTAAAAAGTCAAAAATAAAATATAATAAGTCAACCCCAAGTGAACTGAGATGGTCTTGCTACATTGCAATAAACAAATAATACATGTTAATAGGCTGTTTATAATACAGTTCCATTTATACCAATTCTCTACCAATTGAGACAATTGAGACAATTGGTAGAGCGCTGGTACGGATAGCCAGAGGTTGCGGGTTCGAATCCCGGCATGGGTGAAATTTTTAGCCTCTAAATAGGTTTTTAAATTTGTTTCCTTAGCACGGGTTAGTGCATTAAAAATAAAAATAGTGTAATCATGTGGGTACAGTGATATCGTTCCGATGTTAAAACCTAACTGCAAAGTAGGTGATCGGGGCTGTAAGTAATGCAATTTGCTTAAGTCAGATGTCGCTGCCTGTACGTAATACAAAGAATATTGTAAAGAGGTTCAAAATTTCACTGATGCCGTGAGTCGCCCATTGGCTCAATTGGTAGAGCGCTGGTACGGATAGCCAGAGGTTGCGGGTTCGAATCCCGGCATGGGTGAAATTTTTAGCCTCTAAATAGGTTTTTAAATTTGTTTCCTTAGCACGGGTTAGTGCATTAAAAATAAAAATAGTTTTTTTTACTAGGTAATAGGTATCCGATTAGTCCACGTATTAGACGTGGATCCAGACGTTTTGAAGTGCATTACATAAGGAATTTGACAGTTCATGATTTGTAGCGCGTAGGTAATGTAGGTAGGAGCAACTCTTATGTTTGCACACCAAATCTGCATGAGTAGTACGATGACGCGAGTCACGGGTTTTGTGGCGGTGAAATGTCAGAAATTGAAAATAATTAATGTACTGGAAAGTTGTGACTTATTATGAGTCTTATGACGCTAAAAAGTGCGTTTTGAATGTCACAAGGCGCGAGTCTGAATTGATAATTTTTTATACTTTTGCTGTGTGGTGTCGGCCTAGAGAATAGCACCAACCCAATTCTTTCCGCGGGTGTCGTAAAAGGCGACTAAGGGACACAAAGCGGGGGGTGAGCAGCAGCGCCCCCTGCAGTACAATTCCACCGAACTGCGATCCCCAACCTGCATACCCAGCGTGGGGATTATGGGCATTACCTCCTATGATAGCACAACGTGGCGCTCTTTAGGGGTGGACTATGTCCAGCAGTGGACTAGTATAGCCAGACGACGATATTTTTGCGCCACCGTATATTAATGCACTCTGTGAGCGCCACAAAATTAAGGTATGCAGTTCCGATCGAAGACGATCGGAACTGTAAGAACTGTTAAATTATTGGGGTGTCAACTAATAAAATTATACATATTTTTGACTTTTCTGGAATAGGTAAATACACCATTCGAAGCGCTGAGGTACTTGAATACCTCAGATACTCAGGTTTTCCCACGATACATTCCTTTACGATTTGATAGATAGAGAACACTATTGCACAACCAGAAAAATATTACAACCGTGATTCCTAAAATGATTAGCTTAGAAATTGGTGTGACTTGAATTTTTTCGGGCATCCGATAAAGTTGTATAGTGTCACATTCTATCGGACGAATGTGACGTCACAATCCCAGGTTGAAGCGTGCCTGGGATTGTGACGCCGCATAATTAGTGCTGTGGATTTTGTAAATAAATGAAATAATATCCATGTCTGTACAAAAAACATTTTTTTGTACAGACATGGATATTATTTCATTTTTGTATAACCCTCACATTTCAGCTCTATTTCAGCTTCTCGATTTCGACTCCATCTTTCATCGAGTCTACGACAGAACCCGCCCACCCCTTACTACGATGCAAGCCCGTATTAGTATTAGATGAGATGAGGGTCAGCCATTCGAAGTTTAGACGCGGCGTGCCGCTTAATCATCTATGTCTAAATGCAACTAATTTATTTCGATGACAACCACTGTGTAGTGTAGATGGACAAAGTCGAGATTAACGTGTCTTCGATGTACGTTATTCTAGATTGTCTAAATTTCAAATAACGTGATTCATTAGCATAGAGTATAATAAGTCTGGGAAATTCATTAGGTCTGTGACGTGATTCTATCAAACACAAACAGCTGTTTTCCACTGCGGCTTAATGTGTATAAACACCCAAACAATGTAGCAACGGGAGTAAAACCTCGCGATGAATAACCCGCCCACGGCCCACCCCTTATTATATTGTCATATTGTCAACCAAAACATACCTACTTTGACTTCCACAGAATAATTAAACTTGCTTTGACAACACAGAACAATTAAACCAATTTGACAACCCAACAACAGCACACACAGACTGAACCTTGGATGAGTAAAGGCGGCGAAATTTGAACAATTTTCAATAAATTGATAACTTTTATATTTCTCTGTAAATACAAAGTGAATTGTACATAGTTGGTAGACAAGTTTGTACATATTGTAATTAGAAGATGGGGGCGGGAAAGAAGCGGAAAAAAACTGATCCCCCTGACGAGCGATCATCACCAGCTATGGACACTTCGGACTCGGAAGATGACTCCTCCAGGAAGTACAATGTTTTTAAGGTTCCAGGGTACTCTAGGAGGTATCCTGAAAACAGTAAAAAATCGGAATACATAGTGTTCGTGTCACACGAAAATGAAAAACCGTTTTCCGACAAAGACAGGCTAGCTCTCTCCCATGCCATACGCAAATTCTGCGTCACTGGCATTCTACATCTGAAGTCAGTAAATAAATTCAAGATTGGCATTACGTTCGATTTGTCAAACAATGCAAATGTGTTTATGCAGAATAAAAAATTACTCGACGAACTAGACCTGAAGGCCACTATACCGGCTAGCGACACTGAAGCGACTGGGGTTCTTACCTCAGTCCCTACTGACCTTTCCAACAAACAAATCTTCTCGTTGATTGGCAGCTCTCGAAATGTAATTCAAGTGAGACGTTTCATGCGTCGGGTGCGGAGTGACGACGGCGACGTGTCACATCTTCCCACTCAGACAGTCGCGGTAACTTTTGCATCCACTGAATTGCCTCAGTACGTCTATCTCGATTCTTGGAGACACGAGGTAAGCGCTTATATACCACCAGTAAAGCAATGTCTTCAGTGCATGAAGTTTGGCCACATTGCCAAATACTGCCGAAATTCGGTTGTGTGCTCGATCTGCACAGAAAATCACCATTTTAAAACATGTAAAGAGGATCCTAAAAACGCGAAATGCTGCAACTGCGGAGGCAATCACATAGCTATCTCTAACACATGTCCACAAAAAAAATTGAAAATAGAGGAAAACAAAATTAAGTCAAGGGCCGTCACATACTCAGATTTATTCAGTGAAAACTCCTTCCCCCAATTAACAAAATCGAACATCGAAACACAAATTCAAAATTTAACGAAATCAGATTTTTTCATGAACATACTCATTCAAGCAATTACAAAAATAGTAACAAATCAGAAAAACACCCCAATCAACTCTACATCAATAAAAGAAATCTTAGCACAAACTGTAAGAAATACCACTTCTTCTAACAATGGATCAACTTAATATTATGCAGTGGAACTCCCAGAGTATTATTAGCAATAAATTTCTATTAACACAATTTCTTTATGAAAACGATATACATGTAGCAATAATATCAGAGACTTGGCTAACTCCTATTAAAGATTTTAACATAAAAGGATATCGAATAGAAAGAAACGATATTGGTAATAAACATAATGGTGTAGCAATTTTAATACATAATAGTTTAAATTATAAAAAAATTAATACATATTCGGACAACTCCTTACAAAACATTTGTGTAAGGATATCTGTAAATAATAAAGAAATGAGTATTGTAAGTTTTTACTGTCCTACAAACTGTGTCCCATCTTTTGATAAACTTAAATTTCAGTCAATAATAGAGTCAATACCCGAACCAATGTTATTTGCAGGTGATTTTAATGCACACCATACTTTGTGGGGGTGCCATTCTATTAATCCTAGAGGAAGAGATATTTTGGAAATTATTGATGAAAAAAATTTGGTTGTTTTGAATTCCGGCGAGGTTACTACTGTGGGCTCCTTGACATGGCGTCCCAATGCTTTGGATTTATCACTGGCTTCCCCATCACTGGCTCTGTCTTGCGATTGGTCTGTACATAATGATCCTCTTGGCAGCTACCATCTTCCTGTAATTATTAAGGTTTTTGTAAATAATAGTATTAATGATGATGGTCTTGTAAACAGCAATGGTGCTAATCCTTTGCCCATCTATCCTAACTTTAAAATGATCAATTGGACATTATATGAACAATATGTAGACACACAACTGTCTGATTTTCAGGTTGAAAATTACACTCCGTTGACAGCATATAACAGTTTTTGTAACATATTGCATAATGTAGTTAATGACTCTCTTACAAATCGTAATTCTGTTTCTTCTTCTTTTGGTGCTATCAACTCTCGTCGTAGACTGATACGCAAGAAGCTCTCTCTTCCTTGGTGGAATAAAAAATGTTCAGAAGCTGTAGAAAATTCCAAACTTGCCTATATTAACTTTAAAAATAATCCTTCAGATCAATCTTACATTGAATTTAAAAAATTACAAGCACATAAAAAACTTTTGTTAAAAATGGAAAGATCTAATAGCTGGATTGAACTGTGTAGCTCCTTCAATCGATGTACACCTCTGTCAATAATCTGGAATTGTATGCGTAAATTCAACAAAACTTACTCTTTTAATAATGACAATGATAGTTGGATACAAGATTTTTTGCAAAAGTATACACCCGACCATGTAAATAATAAACCAAAATTTTCCCCGGACAGTGAAACAAATCCTGTAAATAATTTTATGATAAAATCTTTCTCAATTGAAGAATTAATATCAGCTATTCTCTCGAGAAAAGATGGCGCATTTGGTCTGGATGGTATTCCTTATATAATGTTAAAAAGGCTTAGTAAAAATAGCTTACAGATTTTGCTTGAAATATTAAATAACCTATGGTTGAGCAACGAGATTCCCCACTCATGGAAGTCCGATTGTTTAGTGCCCATATTAAAGCCAGATAAGCCTCGATCAAATCCAGATTCCTACCGTCCTATTGCTTTGACATCTTGCATAGGCAAAGTTTTTGAACAACTGATAAAACAAAGGTTGGAATTTTATGTAGAACAAAATAGTATTTTACCTTCTAATCAATTTGGCTTTCGAAGAGGAACATCAGCTCGTGAAAGCATCTGTCAGCTGCAGCTTGACATACAAAATAGTTTAAATAAAAAATATTATTTGATGTCGGTGTTTTTTGATGTGTCTGGAGCATTTAATAGTGTCAATGTCGACATTCTTTGTGTTGAGTTACTTTCCATCGGGATCCCAAATAAAATTGTTAATTGGATTCATAATTTTCTTACTGAGAGGGAAGTCTATGTAAAATATAATGGTAATCTTTATGGTCCACGATTCGCTTCTGTTGGTGTTTGTCAAGGCGGAATACTTTCTCCATTAATTTTCCTCTTATATATCCGCCGTTTAAATCTCATTTTGGGTTCTGAAGTCAAAAATCTTCAATTTGCTGACGACTTGGTTGTTTATGCATCTGGAAAAAAATTAAAAAACATCAGTGAAATTCTTAACAAATCTTTAAAAGGGTTGTCTACATACTTCACCTATCTGAATCTTGATATAAATGCATTAAAATCTAAAGTGGTTGTATTTGGTAAAGCTAGCAATAATATTCCTTCTGTATTCTACAACAAAGTCCCCATTCCTGTTTCTCAAGAGGCTAAGTTTTTAGGTATTATCTTTACTCACAATATGTCTTGGAAAAAATATGTTGAATTGCTAAGTTTAAGAGCCAATAAGGCCCATAATATTTTGAAATCTTTGTGCAGGATTTCGTGGGGAGCAGATCCGAAAATATTGTTACTTCTGTACAAATCATTGGTTCGTAGTCATTTTGAATATGGTTTTCTTTGTTTTGGTGGTGACAGTAGATTGGTGAATGCCTTGGATAAAATTCAAAATAAAAACTTGAGACTCATCACAGGAGCATTTAAAAGTACTCCTATAAATGTAATGCAGGTGGAGTGCAAACTCCCTCCATTAGCTATTAGATTTACTTATCTGAAAGAAAGATTTTTATTAAAATTATATAGTAAGAGAAATAATTACCTATTGCTGAGCTTGATGAATTCTCCTCCAAATTCTCTTTATATCCTTCAGGGCTTTGCTCAGTACATTAATTTTCTGGAAACATTACAGATTTATAAATCCCCTCTCCTTCCTTGTTATCAGGGAAATTTTCTTAGTAAATTTCCTGCAATAAATATAATAATTGATCACAATCTATGCACCAAACAAGATGTGTACAACAAACTTTCAGAGTTCACTGATGATTGTAGATTCCTCTATACTGATGGGTCCAAAACTGATAATGCTGTCTCGTTTGCTTTCTTTGATGGCTTTTTTAATTTAGGCACTGGTTATAAAATAAATTCAAACATTAGTATATTCACAGCGGCTATACTAGCAGCCCTAAAAAATATCAATAATAAAAGTGATGGATGTTATAAATATGTAATTGTCAGTGATAGTATGAGTGTTCTGGAAAATCTCAAAAATAATAGATTCAAAGCTAATACAAATTATTTAATTTCTTTAATCAAGCAGGAGTGGTTAGATTTGTTTCTTATTCATAACATAGATGTTTCATTTGTGTGGGTTCCTTCACATGTTGGTGTAGCAGGAAATGAAAGGGCTGATTTTTTGGCTAGAGCAATTACAAATAATGCAGATACTATTCCTGACTCCAGCTATAATCTTAATGTTTCTGTTCCCTGGACAGATGTAATCTCTCTTCTAAAGAAAAGATCTCTAGATATCTGGAAAAGACACTGGAACTACACAGTTCAAGCTGAAAATAAAGGCTTATGGTATGCTACATTTAATGTTCCCATTGGTAGCATGCCCTGGTTTTGTAAAAACAATACTTACATTCATAGGAAATATTACACTACTATTTCAAGGCTTCGTTTTGGTCATTGTAATCTAAACTATCATCTGTTCCGGTTAAAAATGGTTCAGAGTCCGTTCTGTGACCATTGCAGCTCCCAAACTGAGCAATCCTTACATCATCTATTCTTCGAATGCCCATCCTTTGGCATCCAGCGCCTTGTGCTAATGGATGAGCTGATTGAAATCTATAGCAGTCCAGAGTCAGTGCCGCGCTCCATTCAGGCTCTTCTTGTAAATACTTCCACATTTTTGTCTTTGTTCAGATTCATAATTAACACTGTAGGACAGATTTAGATTTTCTTGTACATTGATTTTGTTTAATACTCGAATACGACTTTTAGCCGTGTAAAATATTTTCTAAATGGACTTGTACGTAATATTTAGAATTTGTAAGGTTATGTAATATTTTTGGTTTGTTTGTTTTGACGTTTCGATTTCGACCAAAAAAGAAAAGAGTATGTGTTGCCTTAATTGACTTAAAATCACGGATTGACTAATTCGACGGACACGACGTAAAATTACACGGATTTTACTAAAATTGGATTGGACATTTTATATAATTAAAACTGAAGACGATAATATATTACTGAAGACTTTAACCTCCCAAAAATTCATAATGAAGAACAGAAACCAAAGACGTGGCAGCATGAAAAATATATTACTGAAGACTTTAACTTCCCAAAAATTCATAATGAAGAATAGAAACCAAAGACATGGCAGCATGAAAAATATATTATACTGAAGACTAACCTCCCAAAAACTCATAATGAAGAACAAAAACCAAAGACGTGGCAGCATGGTCTAAGACCTTAGCCGGTTCCTTGCGGGACGAACTAAAAAAAAAAAAAAAAGCACACACAGACTATTTACGGCGACTGAAACTGAAATTCAATAACAAATTCCTAACCTCATTACCGTATTATTGGTTATTTCAATAAAAGTTCTTTAATTTAACGTATGTAGTTGAAACAAATTGTCACAAGAGAACATGGCTTTTCGTTCTTTTTACCGGGCAGTTACACATCCTCTTATTTGTGTGCCATATGCCCAATGCCCGGTTAGGTTATACGGAAGATGGACTCATCGAAATCCTGCTAAAGTCTTATTACCATATGAAGCCGACACCACAACGTTAAGGAAAGAAAAGGTCATTGATTTAGACCCCAAACAGTTCGACAAGTCTAGTGAAAAGCGTGAAGTATCGATCAAGAATATTGAACCTGTGAAGTCAAGTACAGATACCTCCCCAGAACATCTGAAAGAAATAAAAGAGAAAAGGGAGCTAAAAATAAAAAAGATGAAATCAAATCTTACACAGAAGAAAGTATTTGATGATAATAATGAACTAATTTATGAGAAATGCAAAGATAATGATGGACGTATCAGGTAAATGTGTATTCTTTTTTTTAAAGAAGCGAAAATGTGTAAGCAATCTTTAATAATAAATGTATTCAGGGTATGTAACTACGTAAATTTGCAATTCCTGAATACCCCCAGTGTTTCATAACAATTTTTGTTCCATTTTTTCCGTTTTTTCTGTTTCTATTTTTTATTATTATTACTAATTTTTTTGTTTTTTTAAATCTATTTGTTTTCCTTTCCAATTTTTTTGTTATCCAATTTTTTTTTTAAATTTTCTATTCTCTATGCGGCCTTCAGTAAATCATTGTCCATAGGAGTGTGTCTATTCTATTCAGCATTATTATTTTATGCATTATGTATTCAGCACCAATAGAAAGCAGAAAAACTGCATAAGTGCACCTATATATTTCTTTAATACCTAGGATTGAACAAAAACTTTTAACAATTTTTTAAAAAATGAACAAATTATTCTAAATGACAAACTCATCATCTTTATCTGTTTATTTGATTTGGTTAGATTTTGGGCGGAGCCCACTGACAACCTGAAGTCTTCTATATCCCGTGTAACATCATGCACTTGAGTGTAACAATTCAGTTGTTTACACTGTTCAGAAAGATTAACAAGTGCCTAAAACGGTTTTCTTTTAAAAAATCATTAATTTTTGTTCCTTCATAGTTATATTGCACACATACATTACAGTTCTCTACTCGTCAAGCTGAAGTCAAAGAGAGAGAGGCTCCGAACAGGTATGGTGCTAGTGGAAGGCTGGAGACTGATTGTTGATGGTTTGGAGGCCAAATGTCCTTTAAAATACATCATATTCAGTCGCAAAGAAGATCTCAGCTTTGTGAGACCCTATTTGCCAAAGACTGGAGTCAAAATATACAAAATTCCATACAAGGAGATTGAAATGTGGTCAAGTGTGGATACTTCCCCTGGCATATTTGGTAAGAAAATTATTGACTAAGAGATACATAGTTAAATAATTGATTCATGATTATTAATAACGATTGCAGGTGAATGTTACTGTCAGGGTAACATTCACTTGTGTCGTTTAAAATTATCGGCATATCAGTTAGTATGTAAGAATATGCAGAGATTAAGCATCGCCAGATTTATATCTTCATTTTTTCTCTTGTATCACTAACATTCAGATGTCATTTCATGCATCCTTCCCACCTCAGCTCTTATCCACATCAAATCAATGTTAAGATGTAAATTAATGTTATGATAGAATTGTATTTGAGTTCAAGAAATGAAAATATTGTTACGGGCTAGGGTTCTAGATTTGGAGGTAAAACGCCAATGACAACTTGGTCTGCAGGTCTTCACGACACGAAGTCCACACGTAGATTCCAATCGCAGGTCCAATCGAAGTCCAATAATAGGTCGTAGGTTATCGCTCGTATCGCAGATATGTTCGCTCGAAGTTCACTCTTCGCTTGTCCAAACTGAACTGCCAGCGCGTTGCGGCGGTCGCTATTTATATCCGCCGGCAAGGGTTCTCGAACATTCCCGTACGTATGTTCGTTCGTACGTTTATTGTTTACTAAAACGCAGCATGCGGCGACTATTCGATAGGCTTACAGAAGGCTCTATTCTAGATGGTTCGGGGTAGGACCGCGACAATATTTTGTCCATAAAATATTTGGTTGCCTCGAAGAAATTACCTCTTAATGTAATATAGTATAAAAATCTCATGTCGCATTAATTGTTACCAAACTTCTCCGAAATATTCTAATTTAAGCTAATCTTTCTCTGCAGGTGTGTTTGATCTTCCCACGCCTGAGAATGTCAACAGACTGTCTAGGCCTTTCCCTCTCCAGATAATTTGTGACAACATCAGAACGCCTGGCAACCTAGGTGCCATTCTCAGAGCTGCAGCTGGTATGGGCTGTGATAATGTTCTACTAACCAAAGGTACATGTTTGATTTCAATAATTTAGGTAACTTATATGCTAAAAAATCTATAGGTTTAGTGTCTCACTCTTTTATTTATAATTGCGAATTATTATTTCTAATAATTTTTTTTCCAGGTTGTGTCGACCTCTGGGATCCCAAAGTGGTAAGAAGTGCTGCCGGCGCTCACTTCAGATTACCAGTACTTTACGGTCTTGATTGGGATGAATTGCCAAAGTTAGTCAAAAATGGCTCATCAGTGTTCATAGCTGACAGTAATGATAATGTGAATGACACAAATAACACTGTAGTCGAAGACAAATGGGATATACCAGTAATTCCGTACTATGGTATTGAGTATGCCACTTTGCCATCCATTGCACTTATAATTGGTGGAGAAACAGAAGGCATAAGTGAAGAGAGTTACAGGTGTGCATACTTACTTGAGGAATAATTGATTCTTAGATCTTTTTAAAACGAATGCTGCTTTGAAAAGAAGGAGTAGAAACTTGAAGTATTTAACTGAATGTCAAGTTAAGTTATCTGTAGTAATTTGCTTTTTCTAGTCATATATTAAACAGGTCAATCACGATTGTTTATTAGGTAAATCGGGAAATACCGACGTTTCGGCAGCGTTAGTTTCCGTGGTCTCGGGTAGAATGAAGTGGCGAGTACAGTCTGTCAGTACGAGACTACGGAAACTGTAACCCGATTAAACCCGTTTAATACATATAGTGAATGAGTATTGCGAATCATTAAGAAATAATATTGCTTTAACTCCTACTTGCAGTTTTGGCTTCTTTAAGATCTTAATTCTTTTTTCGAAGCATGTCATGAATTTCACTAAAGTTTGGGTGTGCAGTTGATTATTATAATTATAATCACCCAGTATTTAACCAGTTCCTAAATTGATGCAGTTTACGGGCAAAGCTAGTATAAAGTTTTCATTGTATTTGGACTTTATTTCAGAGAGATTTATTTATTTTAATTTTTTCATATATTACGTGTCAACCGACTGCTTGAATTTTATTTCGATGCTTTACAGATACACTGCAAGTAACAACGGCTTGAGGCTGCACATTCCCCTGCAAAAAGGCATGGACAGTCTGAACACGGGAATGGCAACGGCGGTCATAGCCTTCGAAATAAAGAAACAGCTCCTCCAAGCCTGGAATAAAGTTAAGACAGACAGAGAAGATCAAATGTTGCAAGGCAATTGAAATCATAACAAATTACCATAAACTCACACCTGTATCGCAGAGGGGTACATCTGTGAGGACTGCCACTTGCCACGATCCTGACAGATCGCCTTCGCTTCATCAACGTTTACTAGGCGTTGCATGCACGCATTTCGGGCAATTGAATGTGTAGTTATAATTTTTATAAATAAGGAAAATGGATGAAAGATGATGAAATGTTGAAGGAAAAAATTAAATGTGTCTGCTGGCCAAAGACCTAGTCTCTGTCACGCCAACCGTGTGCTCCCCTGCCAATCTCGTCCATTGCTTCCCGACGGCTAATTATAGTAATAGTTTCCACTGTGATGTATACATCGTAATGTATATCAACCCATGTATGTTGCCACCGCTGGGGACCGGGTCTCTTCCTGCATCGCAGGAAGGTTAGGCCATGCTGTGGTAATAGTAATATTTTATTGACCGATGATATTTCAAGTATCTACAACTAAAAATAGTCATATGAATGACTTGAACATATATAATACCACACGCTAATTGTAGGGTTTCCTCACGATGTTTTCCCCCACATGGCTTAACCCATGCCTTAGACCCATGGCTTAATGGCTTCGCACGTATTGACTAGTCTATCCTGTGGGCTAGACTGAGTAAGTTATTAGGATGGTAGGTATAGGTGCAGGGCAAGAATACACAAACTAAAAAAAATGTCCCAGGGACTTCAGCGTCCGAGTGGTTCCTTCACCCATCAAGTGAAGATACCAGTTGACGGTGTATAAATCATATCATTACGTAGATGCAGAGGCCAATGTATAACGTCACAACATGAACTTAATGCCTTCTAAGTTATAATATAATGTATGAAGCGTTTATCAATATTTGAGTTATCTCGTAAAATTTTATGTTTTCATGCATCAACATCCTTATAAGAAGGAAAGGTGTAGAATTCAGTGGAAAAACTAAATATAATAAGTTTTTTTCTTATCATCATAGGCCTTTGCGTCCATCACGGACGATTCAAACAGTGCCTAAGGACACAGGACTTGACACTTTTTTGAGTGACTGAAAAGTCCAATTCGAGAGCGGCAGCCCCTGCCGCATGTAGGACATATAAAGAGAAGGTCCGGAGTCGGGTCATTTCCGATTTGGTGCCTCCTGGTTCTCTTGTCCGCCAGTGCCGAGCACCATACTTCGTCGCAGGTCTTGCGGCCCTCCCGAACCTTTGATCTCCAGGCTTCTCTGTCCAAAACGAGTTCCTCCCAGCTGTCGTGGACGATCCTAAATGCCGCCATGTCACGCTTAGCGCAGTCTTTAAAGCGCAGTAGCGGTCTGCCGACACGCCTTTTGGCGTGCGCTACCTCACCAAGCATGACAGCTCTTGGCAGACGAGTAGCGTCCATGCGCTGCACGTGCCACAGCCAGCGCAAACGGCGCTCCTTGAGTAAGGCTGTGAGACTGGGCAGCTGTGCTAGTTCCATGACTCTCTCGTTTGTGACTTTATCCTCCCATGTAATGCCTAATACGTTGCGAAGACAGCGCATGTGGAAAGCGATCAGCCGACGTTCCTGTTTTGCATACGATGTCCAAGTCTCGGCGCCGTACAAGATTATACTCAAGATGCATGCCTGATATACGATCATCTTGGTCTTGGTGGTAAGATGTTTGTTATCCCATACTCTTGTCTGAAGCTTACCGAATATTGTGGCCGCCCTGCCGATGCGGGTGTCAATCTCCACATCTAGTGAGAGATTGCTCGATACATGCGAACCCAAGTAGCAAAACTTATCGACTACCTCCAAGGCCGTTCCATCTAGCAAAATTAACGGCTTTTCCAACGAGCCCTGTGCCAATATTACAGTCTTCTTCGCGTTAATAGACATGGAAAACAAGGTGCACGCGCGGGAGAACTTGTTCATCACAGACTGGAGCTCTTGCGGGGAGTTTGCCATAAAGGCTGCGTCGTCGGCAAACATCAGACTATCGACATACAGATCGTCGCGTTTCCGCCTGGATCTGAGAAGAGAAAGGTTGTAAAGTCTCCCTTCGGTCCTTGTGTGTAAATGGATGCCCTGCTGGTTGTCGCCAAAGCTGTTTTTACCAGCAGCGAGAAAAATATTCCAAACAGGGTGGGAGCCAAGACACACCTCTGTCGCACGCCCCTTTTTATTTTCTTATAAGAGTACCTAAATTAGTATTGACACGCGCAGATGTGTTTCTGACGAGCTTTGTTTTCTTGCTACCCATTTCTATTATTAATATTTGATAACAATAAATTTAATCGAGCTATTGCCTAGGTACCTAATTCGATCCATCGATATCAGCCCTTCTATGTCCCCATTGCTGGGGCACCGCTCTTCCTGCATCGCAAGAAGGTTAGGCCATACTCCATCCACCACGGTGGCCAAGTTCGGGTTGGCGGAGGATTGTAAGGCAGTGGCAAGTCTTACTGTCAGAAGTCCTCAAGCCGCCCATAAGGCCTCCGACATGGCTTAACGACTGTCATGATATGCCAGCCGGCACCAACGGCTTAACGTGCCTTGCGAAGCACAGAAGCGCTCGGAAAAATGCCACTAGCGGCAGTCACGGGATGGTCACCCATTCTACACCTGACCGCGCCTGTTGTTGCTTAACACAAGTAATTGATTCCAATCACTTGGTTCGACTAGGCCACGAGCGTACCTAATTGTTGCGTTATTTTTAACAGACGTGACCATACGTAGTGAACCTGCACCTATTTGAGCCAAAAAAGGATATGACGAGGATTTATTCTTTGACTTCCGGTTGCCAGAATGCCCGATTAAAGAATATGAACACAGAACATTGAATATGAACTTGAATTCTGAAGGTGTTGCTGAAATTTTAAAGGTAAGCGATTTATTATTACACAGGCGCTATCTAGGTTTACGCCCTTGTGGTTCGACGCGATGTAAGCTCCAGGTGGAGTTCCGTAGGTACCTAACAACCGATAAAAGGGTCGTCATCTAGATGGCGTTGATGTGGCATACTCTGGTAAATGCTACTGATATAGAGCAAATTATTTTTGGTTTGTAAGTTTCCATCTTTACACAATACATTATTGCATCCACAAGTTTAGTAATATTTAAATAATAACAATTTCGCTACGTGCAGATTATTATTGACTGTGTCGAGGTCGGCAAAAGCATTCAATGTAAATTGTTATAGGTGCTCTCGAGGATGAAAATGTATATTATCCAGCTCAATATGATTATTTAGACGAAGCGCATACATAGGTACATGAGGATGGTCAGGTGCTGGGCAACCGTACTCCATCTAAAAACAATATCCACTGCAGCGTACGATTACTCGTACATGTACTTGAATAGGAATATAATTAGGTAGGTACTTTCTTCATATGATTTATAATTCGCCGATTTCGGTGGCAGTTTGGCCCTTCTCCAATACGTTTCCTCAAAAGGTATACGATCCGAGTCGTTTCCTTTTTTAAGTAGTGTTATTCAAAAGAAAAAAAACTGTGTCCCAGGGACTGCAGCGTCCGAGTGGTCCCTTTACGCATCTAGTGTGAGTGAAGGTGCCACTGGACGCTGTTTAAATCATCTCATTACGTAGATGCAAAGCCCAATTTTCAATCAAAACCTTGCGCTATTAGGGGAGGGCTATGTCCAGCAGTGGACTAATATAGCCTGAGAAAGAAATGCCCAATGATACTATTATTCATAAAACCACGATTTCTCTAAAACTCAAATGCAGTTTATACGAGTATAAGTCTTGCATTTCCGCGAAAAACAGCTGTTTTGCAACAATGCTTCTAGCGCCGTAAGTGACGCGTAAACGTTAGTGAAATGTACCTAGCTACGTCCCACTGCGGGGTACATCAGCCCATACTCTCTCTCAGAGAGCGAGAGGAGCGTATGGGCTGAATAACCCCGTGTAGCCACCGCCGTGGATCGACATATTCACTCGTTGTGTTATGTATTTCAAAGTTCCATAGAGTCAAATCGTGCGACCGAATTAAAGCCTGCAGTTTTTAGAAGGATGGGTGGCAGTCAATGGATAGTATTAATTTATTTTACTGTCCATTGACAGCCAATTTAAAAAAGTTGAGGAAGCTATATTGGATGGCCGGATATCGCTATATTGGAAAATTAAGTAATTTTCCTGTTTTCACTAATTTCTCTATGTAGGTTGGTCAGAACCTAAACAGGCCACAGTATTTAGGTATTAAGTTATTTAAGCCACAGATGGCTGACTTGCGCATTTTAAATACGTGTTAAAGCAGCATTTAGCTAAAGTTCATCATTCAATCAATTTAAATTGCTACCTAAGTAAGTAACATGTGAGAAATGGTGCACGATTGCCTAGGACATGATTAGTGTTTGTGTCGTGGGTGCCGTTTAAAGGACAATATAGCCATTGCATTTTGTGTTAAAATTCAATTATATAGCAGTCAATTAATCATAAACTATCTATGACTAATTGACTATACCTATAGACTCGGTCTTATGTATAAAAACATAATTCCTCTAAAGCAATTTTATTATTTATTATTAAAGGTATGTTATTTATTTTATTATTGCACTTGTGACGAGTTTGCTGGATTTCACTCTGGATTTGGAAAAAAGAATAGGTAGCAAGCAATCTGAGAAATTCAGGCAAGTAAATAGGCACCGTATTACATAATGGCTTTAGCTATTTCATACAACACTTAACATTAACCTATATTCAAGATTGCAGACACCAAAGTCTAAAAAATCTTACTCTTTTTGCCAAGATAGTATCGACTCGTAAGTAGGTAGGTAAGTGATCCTAAAGTTAATCTGAAATCAGTTTTTTGAGAAACTAGGTAACAAAGAATAACCTTAATCTAATTTGAATTAATTTTTTTCTCATATCAGATATTTTTTATTAAGTTTCGTTACTTTTATTGATTTGGTCAGTAGTCGTCTGTACCTTTCTACAAAAATCTTAAATTCCTCGTAAGAAATTACCTACGCGTGAAAGGTATTATATACTGTTGACGTACCTACGTAACTGTAACGTATTCGAGAAAATGCTATAAACAGCGAACCTAACTCAATACTACGGGTACAGCCTTCCAAAAGCTATGACAGGAGCCAAAGAAAATTTAAACATTAACTTTTATTGGTTATCGGGCTTAGCGCTTCCCCTGTAGAACACAAACGTGGCCTATCTCAATCGGTGTTAAGGAATTAGGGGATTTTTCAAAGGAGAATTCGTAGTACCTAGTTAAGGACGTGAAATGTAGGATGGAGGCGTCGTCGGTCAATACTGGAGGTGGCGGAGTTCAGGAAGCGTGCGCAGGCGTGGCGCCCCTGCCCCCGGCGCCCCGGCCCCGGCGCCCCCCGCGCCGCCTCCAGCCCGCACCGCTCACGCAACTCGCGAGTCAGCCGCCGTGCGCTGCGATCGCGCCGCGACACATTCCGGCGCCTCCGAGCCATGTGTCATGTTTTCATCACACACCGAACTGTCAACTAGCTCCTGCCCTAGACATGAATGAATAGCGCGAACAGTTCCAAGGACCAGTCCGATTCTGATCCGACTTCGTCCCGGGAGGACAGCTTTCGACAAGTGTCCGGTTTTTCTGTAAAAGCTCGTGGCCGCTGACATTGCAGCGTGCGGATCCTGCAGTGCGCGAGTGTGTGGTTTTAATTGGCTATCGTAAAGGACAAGGTCTTACAATTTCTTAGTTGTGTCGTATAATTACGTGTGCTGCAGACGGACTGATGACGATGGCATCTCATAAAGAGTTTCATGTTTAAATCCGCACTGATAAAGATTGAGATTCCAGAATGCAGTTATTCCTTCTGTTATTATTAACAGGTAAGAAACTTTATAATATTAAGGGCCTTTCTATATTTTAATTAAAAAAATATGTCTTTCCTCGATTCAGTATGCTAAGTAGAGTCTACAGCACAGCTAATTTCACATACGTGAACTCTACTCAATTACGTTACAAGCTACTTTGCAACTAAAAGGAAAATGTTGGTTTGTTGCCGACAGTAACTACATTAGAAAATAATAGTGTTATTTGGACATTAAATTTGTAATAAGTAGACGTAATTAGGTTGCATCTGTAATAAAAAAATATAAATTCGTGCAAAAAATAATTTAATCGTAATTTTTCGTTTCAATTTGTATTCAATTTATAGCACATTAAATCTTCACACTTACTTAAAATGTCTATATACAATAAAATATGCAACTTGTCCCACTACGTCCTATATCTTGTGCTAGAGCCTTCTCTCGGAGAGAGAAAAAAAAACAATATTGTTTAAGTAAATGTAATTTCTTATTGCGGGTCTATTTGTCAATGCTCGCCAGAAATAACTTATAAGACTCCACCAAAAGACCCTCATTCCGGGTGGCTTCGAGAACAAATGGGACCGTTTGAGAGAAAAAAGCAATTTAGTCGGTAGGGCGCTTTTGGGCTACGTTTATGAAAATATTTCGTGGTCCTTTCGGATTTCCCAAAATCATCTCTACATCCATAGATTTAACAAGCTTGGTATTGGTCACGAGGATTCGTTCTCGTTGTAAGTTTCAAGGCGATAACACAATTACTTAGGTATTTTTATTGAATGGAACGATATTTCGTTGTTGTTGGGACTCGGGACACACATTGTTGAACAGACATCTGCCGGTATTGTCGATGGGAATTGGTTACGCTTCGTTATTGCACTTCTGTATTACCGAAAGCCATTTGGAATCGGTTTTTCACATTCAAATCTAGACCAAATAAAGTCCACCAGCAGTGTTTTAAGAACGAAGATCAATTTAAACCTTCCTTAAAATAAATAGATAAGATACACTTTACCTCCTGCACACCAACGAGATAATACAAAAAAAAAGTTATTCAAATAACCACATTATTTATTATTATACTTTATTGAACACGAAACACTTAAAAGGACATTACCTACATAAGAAATAAACGTTCTTGTAAGAAATTGCAAGAAATTAATGAAATACAAACCAAATCTTACACAAGCATAAAAAATACATCGATAAACGTTTCATCCAAAGTAATAAAATAAAAAATATCCTTAAGCACGATGAAATAAAGACATAAGAAATAACAGTTATGCAGTTTGCATGTTTGTAGTTTAAATAAAATTCTCTTAGATCTTCTTCTTCTTAAAAATCTCAAAAAATCTTATCGAGAGAACAACAAAACTACATCGTAAAAGTGCTCATTTAATCGCCATCTTGACGACAGGTGGTAAGCGCAGGTAGACCGCCCGATGCAGAATTCGACCAGCCGGCCGGATCCGATGGGATTCCTTTGTTAAAAGATTTAATCCCGGCATAGTGTAAGCCAGATTTCTGAGCGTTATTCGAGACCAAAACAGCAGAAACGCTCTATCGACACATGATATTATGTATCCTCAGAATTTTAATGGTATTGGCTAAATCGCTCAAGATATCTGGTGTGATTTACAGTTTCAATGGGGGAATATTCGTAAGAGAAAGAGCCATTAAAACTTTTTACCGCTCCAACAATATCTTGCCGAACCCCATTTCAACTAGAGATTGACAAATGGGAATGTATTGTTTGTGACGTTTTTAAGAAGTTGCGAAACTTCGCACCCTCATCCATCGTCTTTTGTAATCTTAATCGTACTGAAACTGACGTGTCATACAACTGACAGCACAACTAACAGCGGGTCGACCTTTACATTTTTGTTGCAAAGTCGTCCGTAACATAACTTGGAAGAGTACACGCTTGAAAAAATCGACATGTTGTCGATAGTACAAATACTTACAACTTATTTCTAAGATTTAGGAAACGAAGTTTCTCGTCAACATTACTGTCTAACTAGTTTCCTGAGATAAGCAGAAACTAATTTAATCTTATAACAATGTATTACGCCTCCTTTTGTGGTTGAGTATTGTTGGGTATCGAATTGGCAAATTCCACCTTTAGGTATTACCTAAAAGTATTATGGCACGCATAAGCCATAATAAAAAGATAACATAAGTAAATATAGAAAAATATTTTAACCACTAGCCAATAAAATATAAAGGTTTCCCATTACATAAAAGTATGATTAGCTCCAGTGTTGGTGTAGAAAACAGCTGATATTGACAATCAATAGTTTACCGTTGGACCCCACACTGGACGGTAATCTGTATGATGAAATACTTAAAGATACTTAATACCGATAGAGATGGATAGAACTTTAGTGTACATAAAAAAGCTTTTTACAGCTAAACTATTTGTACTATTTAACTTATGTTAGAAAAGCGATTACATTCTTCAGAGGCTGTTTAAATACTTTGTTGTAGAGAGAAATGTTTTAGCGGAATCGTGTTTTTTTTATAAATAACATCGATATCTTTACTATTGTTAATTTGCCAGTTCAGCAAGTCATAACATAGTTACTTTAAGCCGCATTATCTAATGAATGTATCATAAACGTAGAGCTGTCAAAATCTAGCACATAGTTCGGACGTGGGTAGAAGAAACTAATCCGGATCCATTGGGATTGGGACCGTTATTGGGTGCAATATTTTAAGGGGCTTGGGAGCGGAGCTGGGAGCTGTGATGTAAAAATATTTTTTGTGTTTTGCTTAGCGCCGGATGTAGAGCCCCACCGCACCTGGCTGTGACGTAAACTAGATCTTTTTTCCGGCACTTTCTGTCTTGAAATGTGGTTCTCAGGGTGAATGCAGCCAGAAGCGTTGTAAATTCCTGCATGTAACGCTTGGAATTCGGTAGCGAGTGTGCGTCTATTTCTGGGTGCTGACAGTAAGCGCATAATCAAACGGCGGGCGCGGGAGTCGATAAGTGGCCGGGGCGCCGCCTTTCATCTCTCGGCCGTCTGTTTACACTCCGGGATGCGCCAGCGCAGGGAGCAGGGGTCGCGACATTTCTCTTACTTGATTTATTTGTATTGGGATTCCAACTTATTTCTCTTCATTCACGCTTCCAACAATATAGTATGTAATGTACAAGTATCTAACGGTAATTTGGAAAACGGAAAATGACGCAACCGGTGAGTCACTACTTCACTGTAAGCGGGAACCCAATGTTCCAGTACCCAACTTATGTACGTCGATAAGTTGGTTTAGCCAACTAACGTTGGACATGTCGACTAATGAAGAAATTTAGCATCAACTTTGTTGAATAGCGAGTTAGGGAGGCGCTACAGATTAGCCTGCCCACGATGCCAAGTCTAAAAGATTTGGGTCAGACTAATTTCGCCGTATGATCCCGAAGAACAAAAGGTAATTTCCCAGGTGTGAATTAGCGTTTCTTCAGAATTTCCCTAAAGATTTCTGAAAGCAGCCCAAATATTTCCCTTTAGGCGCGCTGTAAAAGTTTTCACGTCTTCTTTTCTTCACGATAGGTGCCTACGTCAAGAAGTCAGTAAGCTGACTATAGCGCAGTTAACTGTCACGGGAGTCTATTGAGATTAATGTACAAAACCAGCTGTTCCCGCCATTGCATCCGAATGGTATTCAGATAGAAAAAAAATTATTCATAATAAATATTGCAACATAACATTTAATTTCATTCGTGTTCTTTTCCTGGGTGAAACATTCTGGCAAAGCCAGGAAATATACAAGAGATAGTAATGTATTTCATTATAAACGAGGGAGGTGTCTAGGTCTATCATAAAACTTGAAAGTCATTATATATTTTTAATTTTATTGGCTTTTATTTAATACTAAGACAACAACCCTTGTATAAAAGACTTTTACCTAATTAGAATTGTACGGTCTTTAATAATTCTAGTAAGTGCTAAAAGTAATAATTAAACATGTAAGTATTAGTCATAACATAACAGAAACAAGTCTAATTATGTACTAGACTTATAAAACTTAGAAGAAATCAACTAAGACATATTTGGAAAGTTAAATGCTTCTTTTCTGTACTTAAAATTCTATGATTTGTTTCAAACCTGGAGAAAGGCTGAATGAATTTTTTTTGTCTATTACTACTTTTATAACTCCCTATAATGCTCGTTTATAGTCCTCGTTTGAACGCAGCGTAGAGCATTCAGCTATTGCAAACAGCTCTAACTCTATCATTGTCTGTATTTTTACGTAAATCTCAGACAAGGAAACACACCGACAGACGTAAAATATTTGAGCTATTTCGTCATTGTTTTATTATTTAGGTATAGATTAGTATGAATCGGTGCTGTGGGAATAGCTCCGAATTTATCTAAATAAAGAAACAAGCAAACGTCGTTTACTAGAAAAGTATTCTTAGAGAGAGTCTTTACATCTAAGCAGACAGGGATCTTCGTTTTTGCAAGCAAGGGATATGGTCCAACGAAATAGGTAAATAGGAGTCTATTGCCCCAGAGAGGTATAGCGGATCGACAGAAACTGATTAGGATTACCTACCTAGAGATTTAGAGCTAGAGATTTGGTTGAAATAGTATTAGAGATACGTTACCTACTTAAGTTTCAAGCTCAACTGCCTTAGCTCTCCAACTAGGGCACAATTTTTCCTATCCAGGACCAGGGCACAGCTATCCTATCCAAAGTCGTCCAAAGAGCAGTGTAAACGACTGCTGAGGGGCCTGCGTGCCCCAAGATATTTTTTATTGGAAATGTTTCTGCGAGTAAAAACTTTGACGACTTATATTTAACAATCTCTCAATGACATTATTATTGCCTTCAATATATAATATTATATTTTATTTAAGCTGCTTGGTAATTTATTAAAAACCAGCATTATTATGTTCTGTGATTATTACTAAAATACGTAGTGGTAAATAACTTTTTTATGATGTAAGGTATACATGTACATACCTTTAGGGTAAAGTGGTCCGAGTCTTGCATTGCTAGAGGCCTCGACATGATTAATCCGGCCCTCGAGAATGCAACGTAAAACTTAATAATTTAGTTTCTCAATTCATCATTATCATTATCAACCCATTTTGTCCCCACCGAGGGGCATGGGTCTCTTCCCTGAGAAAGGAATAGGCAATACTCCACCACGGGGGCCAAGTCCGGATTGGTGGAGGCTTGAAGACTGGTCTTACTGTCAGAAGTTTTCCAGCCGCCCTAAGGCCTCAATTGAATGTCACAAAATTCGGTGAAAGACAGTGTAAACATAGCTAACTTAGACACGAACAAAAGTCTTTAAATTGCATGGTAGTCGTCAATTACCGACCATAAAGAGCATGAGGGTTGAGCGCAGGAGTCGGCACGTGCGCCAACGAAATGATAATGATAGACTGGCCAAAGGGGAGGCATAATCAACTGAATAACTAATTCAAGTCACTGCGTTCTGCCGGCTCTTGTGTAATAGCCCTTTTGCGACTCCTGCTCCCTGACTAATTTAAAGAAGGGCTAGCTCAAGGACGTTTTTAGCCGATTGCGAGAGCAAAGGGGTGTCTCGCGCGTAAATATGTTTATTATTTATCTATATAATATTTATGTCTACTGTCATATTTTATTTGCAAATTCTCTTCAAACGTCACATTTAACTAGGAATTTAATTATATTAATGGATAGAAAGCAACTTATCATAATATATGTAGATAGGTAGGTATATTATACCTTACTTTTTCAAATAATCAGTAAAGTAAAATCTCCATCACTGTTTTAGTCAGTGTTTTAAGAAATTGTGTTTTTATAAATAAGGCCGTCAATCTCCGGTATGTTTTCCGGCAGTGGAATGACTGCCATTTCTTCCGTGAGCTAGTCACGCACGATGGATGGCGTCGTAGTCTGCTGAAGCCGGCTAGGGTGCGAGCCTTATTTCACGATTCGCACGAGTGCCCATATTACCAGCGTATAATACATTTCAAGAGCTGCCTGGGAGCTTTATGGAAATGTTTCTCATGACCCTTTTGGCAAAGAAACGCGGCGCCGATTTACTTGTTTCAAATAATTCTTGTAATAACACTCGCACAACAGTACGGTTCGAAGCATAGAGATGGCACAGATATCTGTGGTTCGTGGCCTCATTTATTACCCTTGTCTAAAGATTTTTGGAATACCTACTCTTTGCTTCTGACGTTTTGAACCGTTCGTTAGATAGTAAAAAGCTACGATACGATATAATAGCGCAAGGGATCGTAAGAAGGGTAATAAAATTTGATTAGAGCCCGTCATAAATCTTTTTTTTATATTATGTCGCGTCGCGTCGGCGCAGTGCAGGGAGACAGCGCCCAAATCCCCCATGTTTTGACACACATACCCGCTGTATTTATGACACAGTGCGCAGTGCCGATCTGACATGGGATTTATGAAGTCCACATGTGTGCTTAGGAGATTGAATTGCTTTTAGGCTCCGAGGACCCGCCCTTTACGCCAGTAATACAAAATTTCTGACGGTTTATTTTTGTCGATCGGCCGACAGCGAAACTCTGAGAGGCATGAATTATTTATGATATTCTCAAAGCTTAGAAAATATACCTCTACGTCAGTGGAGTCAATTTAAATTGTCACTAAAATGGCTGGAATTGGCTGGCTGATATGGAAAAAAGGTCTTTATTAAGAAAACAAACAGACTCCTCAAATGAAAGAAATTGGGTCCTTAATCGTACCGAACGGAACCCCAATTCTATCCCTTCTCAAACCCCCGTCACTATAACATCGGATTACTCCGCGTAACATGTGACTTGCATGACTCATCTTTCGGGAGATCCATTAGAGTACAATTTGGCAAGTCACTATAACTTTTTGAGGTCTCTCGCGGCAAATACTTAAGCCTACCGAAGGGCTCTAAAAGTTTTTTGTCCATTTTAGCGCTAAACTGTGCGTAATGCCCATAGCTGTTATACTTTATTATTAATTTTACAACATATGATACGAACATGACTTGTGTTGTTAGATTAGTCTGTACTTATTTCTCCAGTATCATTGCATAATAAGTACGGAGTTCTTCCAAAATGTCCACATCCTGTTTCCAAGTGGAATAAATGGCTTTACGAACGGCGTCGCTTGTTTCCATAAGAATTATCTGTTTAGAGATACAGATAATACAATAATGCTAGCGCAGTCATTAAAGTTACATGGTGGACTTCCGGCAAGCTGGCCGTTTGTCCCGGTCGGGCGGCCGGACAATCCGAAACATGGAAAGCATTTTAAGCGGCATCCCTAATACAGACCATACCCATTGTTCCACATATTTTTAATTCATCGTCCATCAATGCTATCGGCATCTTCAACCGGTGAATTATAAATCAAAGCTACAATCTACAACGATATTGAGCTTTGATATTTTGTAGAGACCAAAATAAGACTTTTGTATCCGACACCATACATGGACACAAAGAAATACTCTCACTCCTATAACAAATCCAAGTAGGTAGGTTTGTAAATTACTTTTACTAAGGAACATGATCAACATAGTTGTGTGCAAGTAGAGAGTTGTTTTAAAAAATATTTTTATTTTCGAAACTTGGACGCTCTTGTAGTATTTCTTAATGATTCGCGAAACTCATAGATATATTAAACGGGTCAAATCGCGATTATTTATTAGGTGAAACGTCGGGAAATAAAGGTAATTACGTTTTACCTAATAAATAATCGCGATTTGACCCGTTTAATATATAACTTTGGACGCTCTTAAAAGAACTTGCACCGCATTAAACATAGCAGAGGGCTATGGAACAAGCTCTGCTGGGTCTCAGACTCGTACATCGGGTACCTATTGGCACTATTCAGCGCTAGACTAAACTAAACTAAACTAAACTAGACTAAAGTCGACGACGTTGGCGAAAGAGTCTCGAGATTGTAGTGGAAATGGGCGAAGAGACCTGGGCCGAGTTAGTCCAGGAGAAGCCTGTTCACACGCATCTTAAAGAGGTTCAGGTTATAAGCCTTCGGAAAAACTGACAAGGTTGGCAATTGGCAAGGTGTTCCACATGTTGCCTGTGCGCATTATGAAAGATGATGAAAAGCGCTTAGTGCGGTGGTACTGAATCTCAACCAAGTGTGGATGCGGATGGTTGGATGATAGTTGGTTCGGCGAAAGGTCTGTGGATGTGTATGGCAAGGAAACGTGACGAATAATGAATGCCGGTATTGATATCATGTTCAGGTTTTCACTACGTACCTTTGTTATAAAATAGGTTTAATACATAGTTTTCTTGAAATACCGCAAAACCTATATTTCAGTATCCATGGCTAAACTACTTTTTCATTATTATTTTTTCGCATAGGTAATGACCGCATCAACTTTGTACCTATACCTACCTATATAAAAATGAGAATGTTTTACTCCAAGTGGTAGTGGTTTAATGGAGAACTAGCCCAAAAATGTTTTAATTTCATTGGATAGCCTATGTTAAAAGAAATTTTTGTTTGCTTTTTTTTTCTCTACGAGAAATACTTTCATGATATTAACTTATACAAAAGTCACGGCGTAAAAAATGCGCCATACAAATCGGGAAGAAGGCACAACTTGAAGGTAACGCCTTACAATTTATGAGGCGTTTATTAATATTTGAGTTATCTTGTGAAGTAATATTTTTATGCGTCTACGTCCTTATTAGAAAAACTTCGGATTCAGTGCAAAAAATATAATTATCATATAAGTTTTTTATTGTTAGAGTAACTTGATTTTATGCATTTTTGAAAACCTGTTAGAAAAAAATCTTTGGTATATTAATTTTTTCTGAGTTTTCTACGTTTTCTTTGGTATAAAAACAATATTGCTCCAATCTAACTTTGATACAAGTTTCCCACTAACAATACTGAAGCGTTTCAGGTTTTTTTAGATAAACTATTCAGTTAATTTTAGATTTTAGACAATTCTACAAACTTAGTGCTATCGAAACCTTGGTTTAGTGTTGCGGTCGTTAGCAAAGCTGCGTTGTGTGGTGTTGGTCGACTGAGCTTATGTAGCTGATACCCATGTAATTAAAACCACAATAATTATCCAATGACCAGCCAGTAGCATGTAATAATCTGATGCCATTCGGGGATGTGGTACGTTTCTTATTGTTCTTAAATAAACATTTTACAATATGATGATATAAACCCTTTGTATGTCCCCACTGCTGGGGCACGGGTTTCTTCCTGCATCGCAGGAAGGTTACTCCACCACGGAAACGGTGGAGGACTGTAAGACAGTAGCGGGCCTTACTGTCATAAGTTATGAAGCCGCTAAGGCCTCTGACATAGCTGAACGAATGCCATTTCATGACAGCCGGCACTAACGGTTTAACGTGCCTGCGTAGCTCCGAAGCGCCCGGAAAAATGCAACTATAGCGGCAGTTACGGAATGGTCACCCATCTAGCACTTGACCGCGCCTGATGTTGCTTAATCCAAGTGATTGATGCCAATCAATCGGTTCGAGTAGGCTACGAGCGCTTCGAGACGAGATATATTACAATATATCTGGTTTCAATAAAATAAACAAAATACTTGCGTAATAATGCAGAAAAATTACTTGTACATATTGAACGAAACTATGGATATCGACGGCTTAGAAGATATTGATGTTCTTCTTCTTTTCGTGTCAGCGATTCGACCGATTTTCATGGTACAAATTAAAATTTTTATTTATTATTATTTTTCGCAGTAAATGGTACTGTGTACCGAACATTTCTTCCCGAGAAACCTCATCACCTTAGCAGTTGGGAAGCATTGAATAAGATTTGCGTTAGACTGCGGGGGTTGGTATGACCTACGCAACAGTGGGCGGGTTGCATAGAAAGATTTGCAACAGGTTTAAGCCTGTAAACATTTTAACACGAGATTTTACAAAATCTGTTCTAAACGTTCGTCAGAAGACCCGGCAATTCAAATACGATTAGCTAGTGAGGCGCCGGCATAATGTTTATTCAAGAGCACACCTAATTGCGTATCCAGACAAATCAAACTGTCTGAGCGATGCGGGGGCTACAACACTAAACAATCACCACTATAAATGCAAACGTCCTTAACGGAGCCGGGCGATGCAGCTACGTTGATGGCTTTCTGTGATTGAAGTTGAAACCCAACTGGTAACATGTTATCTCGCTCTCACATTCTAATATTATTGATAATTATGAAATGAGTTCCTAATTATACTTTCTATAAAAATGTGGTCGGAGGATAGGTTTAGGTTTAAAGTATTTATTTGTCATAAGAACGACTTAAAATTTCATTCACTTAAAATGAGAAAAACAATAATCTAAGTAACATATTGTAAACATAAGCATGCAACATCTCATATCTATTTACCTATTACATTTTATAACTTTCTTTAATGTGATCTCTTAATTTTAACTTAAATCCTGTAAGCGTTTCTGAATCTTTTATGTCTTTCGGTAGAGGATTTGATAGATAATAAAATTACTTGCATGCAAGGCTTATTTTTTAGGGTCCCGTACCTCAAAAGGAAAGAACGGAACCATTATAGTATCAGTTTGTTGTCTGTCCGTCCGTCTGTCTGTCTGTGAAGCCCCTTATGACCCTGAGACTCCCGAACGCCTGGAGGTATTGAGTTAAAATTTAAACCATATATCTGAGTGGTGATGGTTTAAATTTAAACCATATACTCAGGTCTACAGTCCCTTGAAACTGTGAAAAAATCAAGGAAAATGAAACTTCTAAGTCAACGTGAAAAACGATACGGCCGTTTATACCGCAAAAACACGTATATTCCGACACTAGAGAGAGTGACATTTTGTATGGTACTTCCCATTGACCTACAACTATTCAACTTGGCAATTAAAATATCTTACTACAAGAAAAAGAAAATGTGAAACTTATGCTATGTATTGGTAAGTCAATCATTGAAAAAAAATGTTTTTTTTGTTTTTTGTTTCACCTTATTGCTCAATAAAAGTTAAATAACATAAGATGTGATAATATTGTCTTTGATGTTTGTACAAAGCTCGGAAAAACAGCGAGACTCGATTTATGAAATATTTTAAGGAGCTACTACAAATTTGTCCGAAACCCGCACTTGCCCGCGAGTCTGACTCGCATTTGTCCGGTATTTTTTTCACATCGAATTGACATAGTAATTCCGTTGTAGTTCCATAAAACAAGGCTTCGATTCTGTTAGTGCATTATAGTACCATGACAAATACATGGTCGGGTCACGTGTTTTTTTGCATAACATTGACGCCTTGGGCGCGCCTAGACTTGAACCAGCATCGAAATTAAATTGTCTATGTTCATGCAATTGTCATTGTATCACAATGCATAAGCAGAATCTAGGCCCTCGGGGTGAGTCTCTAAAATGCATAGTTGTTCAATGGAGTCATATTAGTCCGGTAATGGTAGTTTCATTCACACAATCGGTAGTCTAGTAACCAATCGCATTAAAATTGTATAACCCGTGCTACTTAACTCGGCGCCTGTCGCGATTCGATCTCCTTCGCGAAAGACGCCTATTTAATTTGCGCGGGTTATACTGCTATTGCTTTGTAGACTACCAAATTGAGACAAATATCAACCATTGTCGTACTCATTATATTAAAAAACTATATAAGTATTAGGCTCTAAGGCCTGGTGTTGGGGCGCGGCCGCTGTCCCACATTGTCGCGACACTGCACTGCACCATGGCGCCGGCAGCCAGGGGATTATCCCGAAATTATCCCCCCGCTTCGCTATAAAGCGACTACACTTTATGCATCGTATTGCGGAGAATAAAATTCACAGCGATAACATTTTTAAATCGCAACAATAATAATTGTGCTACTATATTTTATTTGCACAATAAAATGGCTGCTTAGATTAATTAACATTAAATTCTAGAATGGTTTAATCGTCGCAAAAAAATACAAAAGATATTAAAAATAAACTAAGTATGCTATGCGATAATAAGGATATGCTCAGCTAAATGCTGGCTGTGCGAATATCAGCGCGGCGCTGATTTTCAGCCTACATTAGATGTTAGGATATCTGTTAATACCTTCTGGAATATAAGACAATTCTTATATAATTCCTCTATAATATCTTATACAATATAAGACAAGATTTATTACTCAAAATTATAAATTTATTTTAAAACCCTCGGCTAAACCGACCCTTACTGAAATAATAGGTAGTTAAGAAAGAATAGAAATCGCTGAGTGAATTTATGTATGTATATAGAAACCTGACTTCCATTAGATATAATTAGGTATGTGGTAGAAACTCTACTACAACTCTGTGGAAAAAGTCAAAATTGTTGATAAAAATCACTACTACGGAATGCCAATAGTTAAGAGAATGACAGTTTTGTCCTTAATTCAAATCCTAACTATGTGGGCTTTGCAGGACGTAACTTGGTAGGTACTGATTAAGTTACACCCGCGATGGATGTCACATACTCGTAGGCATCTAAGGCTGGTTTAGGTAATATAGGCAATAAAATTAAGCTTCGTGCTAACTTCAGCCTGATAGGTCTGAACAAGTTGAGAGAACAACGCGCGGGCGCCCCACTTCGATAAGCAGATGAGGTCGGCTCAAAAATAAACTCGAACAACACGCACAGATGCGACCAAAGTCCCTAATTTAAAAGGAAACCTGGTACACCCTCGCCTAAATCCAACGCTATGCCATTGCCACTGCGCTCTATGGGTATCCATGTCGTAAGTAGTGAGGGGTCGTGTTCTTTTCCCCCATCGTCATTATGTATATCGATCGAAGTGTCATAGCGAATTTGTTTATTTTGGCGACCCATAATCCTGAACATCAACAGCATTAATTGAAAACAGTGGGTTACGATGAAACTAAAGTGGTTTCCACTAAATTCTCCAATGAGCGATCTGCGCGAGGCGGTTGCTGTGAAATAAATCGTGTGATAACATTTATAATTGATGTTGTGTTAGGTTAGCAGTACGTTCATTAACAATACCGATCTTCCATTAATATGTTTTATTAGTTGTAAATATGTCATAATATAGGTAAATGTTTTGTTACAGTCTTGCAATGTGCAGATTATGGTGGGGAATTTATATTATACCTCGTTTTCATTTGAACGATATTAGTTGAGTTGCAATACAGCGGATCACTATTATGAGTAAAACACACGCAAAACTTATGCGATAAGGTTTATTATGACCTAAATACTTCCTTGGTTTCGTAATAGCCATTTTGGTACCTACATACTTGTCGTCCATCGTCTTCCGAGAACATCTTGCTTGTCTTGTTATATCATGGAATTACAAATTAATTTTAATTGGTAGCTTTGCGTTTCATTAATTGGCCGTAGATTGTCGCTTGCCTTGAAATAATCTCAAGAAGATACATCATTAGCTGTTTATCTCACTGCAGTAAAGGAAGCCTTTATTTTCCCGCACGCAATAACAAAATATATAGGTACGAATACATATTACATCTTTGTGAACTCCTGGCACCTTTTTATTTCAGGCTGAAAATACTCGTATGTTGTGTGAGAAGTATCCACTGTGAGAGAGGCGTGTGAATTATGGTAAAGAAAACCTCACAACAATACGTCTGAGGCTCATGCATACGTAACAGTGTATCTGAGCGGCACGCACCTATTCCTGCGTTTATGAGGTTCACGTATTGTTTCCGCAACATTTCCACACACCTCGCACGACGGACGATGACGTAACGAGGTGTTGGATATTTATACAGCAAAAAAGGGGAAATTGTAAGAGGTTTTTACATTGCGTGCCTATTTAATAAATAAAATCACGAGCGGCCACCACTTCCAGGCTTTTCTCAACCTGCTAAAGACCTTTTGAACTGAGCATTATTAAGGATTGTAACGCTTGATCAACATTTACTTTTTTGTTGCAAAGTTGTCCTTGACAATTTAGAGACCATGCATGTAAAGGTTGATGTCCTGTCGACTGTATCAATGACTTTGTTTAGTAAGTTACGTCCATTTGTAAATTAGTGGCAGTAATACCGTTAGCTGACTGCGATGGAAAACGTAAGGAAACCTGAGCCTTAGCGCTTAATATCGCGCTATAGGCACGCGGTGTGATAAGTACTTTACTCTCTCTCTCTTCCTGAGAGAAGGCCTAAGCTCTGTATTGGGACGTACGGGTATGTTAGCTTTGGCTGCTTATCTATTACTTACCTATTACTAACATTCTTGAAAACTGCTCGAGAAAACGCCTGTATCGTCGTGAGTTTATGATTATGTTGTTACCATAACACAACATAAACTCACGCCAGAGACCAGGGTCTGCCACTTGCCACGATGTTATTCTTTTCATCAAAAATCGCGTAAACTGCTAAATCAGTATAATTTTCGATGTTGAGAAGCCACTGATTCATAAGATTTTAATATTGGCACCTATATCATACAGTGACACAACATTAAATACGTAAGTTCTTATAAACAGCAATGCAGGTTCTCAAGATCAATGCCACTAAGTGCAAAACTTTATCGAAGAAACGTCAAATAAAAATGGTCCAACGCATAATTAATCTCACCGCATTGTAGTAGTGAAGCCTCGAGTCTACCAGCATGTCTAAACGAGAAAATACCGCGTTCGGTGTACTGCTGAGTGCAGTGGCTTTTATTGCATTACGCCACGATGAAATTTTGACTCCATTAATCTTTTCCGGGCTGTGCGGCCGCACTGAGCTGCACCTTCGTTTTCTCTGAAACAAAATTTCGTTTGCGAACGAGAACCGCAATTTACAACTCTTCGGTGTTCTCTGGACGTTAAGTTGTTATTTTAATTGCTTAGCATTCGTTCACTTAGTTCCGTGTTTCATAAAACTGCAATTCGTAGTTCATTATGACAATTCAAAGTACGTTGCGTAGGGAGTCTACTTTTTAATCAGTAGGTTAATCGAGTTTGCAATGTACCTACATCGAATTGTCAACCATGAAATGTAGTTCTCTGAAACAGCCGCCGGCGTGCACCCAGTAAGAAGTAGCTTTTCCAGTTTCTTGTTAATTTTACTATTCAGGTTCAAAGTAAATGCTCTAGAACCAGCCTCGTGTAGTGTCAACGGAAAATGACACCTATTGGTTGTAATTGCCCGACCGCTGTCCGTGCTAAACCAGATTTTTGCTGCTAATGACTTGAGTTGCAGCTTGAGTTGAGTGAAATCTTTGGTAATTTTGCGAGAGGGCCGTTAAGCTCTATTTGTGAGATTTACAACGTAACGTTAATGACTTTCAGCCATTCTGAACCAACGCCGTAGCTTCAACGTCAGTCTCTAAAAGCTTTCTTGAGACTCTGACGCAAGTCCAGATAAAGGCTTTTCCACAAGAGGTGCATAAAAACCTATGTGTCTGAGGTGTTCATATACTTCAGTGCCTCATATCGCCAATCCACACTGTACACTCGTAGCGATAATAAATTACACTCTCGGACTAAAAGTTTCGTATTTGTTTTATCTTTTATAAGCACTGTGCAAAATACATTATTAACTTGATTCCCGAATCTCTTACTTATTCAAGTAAGCGATTCGGGAATTAAGTTAATAATCCCATTCTCTCCCTCTCTTCTTCTCTGAGAGATGTCCTGTTCGGGAGACTTAACATCTTATGTTTTTTTTCTGATTACAGGTATGTGTGCACGAGTCTGCTTAGAGGATCTCTTGAGATTTGTACACTCTCGTATGTATATAATTAGGCAGTAAGGTTACCCTCTACCGGCTTTTCTATTCAGAACGTTCCCAAAATCTGCAGTATTATTTGCAAACTTTACCCCGGGGCCTTAGAATGTTATAGTTGCACAACTTGAGGCCGCAACCGTGTGCCGCACTTCCGTAATCACCGCTAACAACAGAACAACTTCAGTTTTTGTACCAAACTCGTAAACCAACTCACATTCTGGTGTCGTTTTCCTACCCCAAAGAAGCCCAATTAACTATACTTTCAGTTGGTAACTCCGTGTTGTGTTGACTGTTCCTGCAGTTATTTTGTTCAAAGCAAAGTATCTAAAGTGTCTTATTTTATATTAATAATATATTTATTATGTACGTATATGTCACGCCCATACAACTTATTTTATTTTATCTAATTCATAATGTACAACTGAAACACAACTGAAGCAGACAAACCGCGACTATTAATGCCTTTATCTAATGTATATCTATTTTTATTTTGATGTTATGTCTACTTATTTGTACCTTTGTACAAATAAGTAGTTGTTACAAATAAATGTATTTGTTCTTTCTATGATCTGAGGTAAAGTCCATTGTTACAAATACCTATAACTTTCCTAGTAACTATCGTTGAAAACAAGAATGAAACAAGTGCGCGTGCCTTCGCATTAAAAAGGCTCTATTGTGAGTAAAATGCGTAGAGATTAACACAAGCGGCGGCCATTTTAAGAGCACATATAGGGCCGCAAGAAGCAGCGCGATTAACAACATGCCGCCTTGCATGCTGCCGCCCGCCGCCGCCTACGTCTCTGCTTAATTTCTTTATGAATTAAATAAAGAATTAAACGCGGTCTTCTAATACACTGAATTAAAAAAAACTCAGCTAAGTGCAGGTCGGACTCGCGGTACTTACATATCATAAATGGTTTGAAATCCAGTCTCGCAGTTTCCGAGCTGTTTCCGACCTTCAAAACGTTTTTTTTTTAATTTAATAACAAATGTACAGTTTTGAGACTTTTCCTGAATTTGTAGTATAACACGATATATATTAGGTACTTGCCAAATTTTGCGTTTTTTTGCGTTAAGTTTGATTTTTGTCACAGCTTCAAGGGTTGAGTATACGGTTTTTAACTCGATTGCTTCAACGTTTCCAAGATCTTGACAAGTCTTGACAGGCAGACGGAAGGACGGATTGACTGACATCAAAATGATCTTATGTGGGTTCCGTTGTTACTTTTGAGGTACGGGACCCTAAAAAAACCTAGTACAGACGTTTCCTACGCTTGCTCTTGCTTTGCCAAGTCCAAGTCTAGTTGAGTAATCTTTAGTAAAATAAGGTACCCACTTAGAAATTCAGCCGAATAAATAAGAAATAGGAAACCTTTTCTTTGGCGCTTGTTGTAAATCACTAGAGCGCTGCCGAGTCAGGACTCACAATAATCACCCAGTATCACGCACGGAAAGCAGCTTTTCGACAATATGATTTTAGCAGTTTGTTGGAAATCTATTGTTGTTTGCCTCATTGAAATTCCTGCTGAATATCGATTCAGGCAAGAATGTTTTTCAGCATTATTACTGTAACAAACAAGCGGTCTGTTGGCAGTTTGGTCTGTTTGCTTTCCTCGGTGATTGTGGTTGCACTAGGGTGGCTTCGCGCATCGTGTCAGCATAGATTACTCGCGATTGTGGTGCGGTATGTCGCTCTTGCAAATTGCATTTTGCATTGAATATGTCGGAGCAACATAATAACTATGGTTGCCCAATTTACGTTTAGCAGTATTAGCTCAGCTCACTCCTTAGCGCTCAAACTTACAAATGTTGCTGGTTAAACTTAAAAGGAAGCGCCAACCAAACCTGCAAGAAACCCTATATCATCAATTTGTGAATTGAGGTTTATTAGCGCGAAAAAGAAGAGGCGTATTACAAATCAAAATGAAATTTTTTCATGTACTGCTGGGTAGACAATATCAATTTATGTGTGCTGCCGATCTAAATAGAGTTCAATTTCCCTTTTCTCGATAAAATCTTGGTTTCCATTGTACCAAAATAGTAGATTGCTTAACGAGGGTAGAAAGAATCAATTCCCGAGGTATTTAGACGCCCGAGCGCAGCGAGGGCATTTATAGTCCGAGTAGGAATTGATTCTTTTACCCGTGTTAAACACTCTACTTTTCATTTCGAATATGAGGAAAATAAAAACTCTTTTTTAAAATTAAAATCTTAGCATAAAAGATTATTACCCTATTTTTTTGAATTCCGTCACAGATACTATAACAGTACCAGTGTTGCCAACGACTCACAGCATGATATCGCCGTTTTTCAAAGCTTAAGTAGCCTAAAGTAGCCCAATTTTTGCCGAGGTAGCCTAAATAAGTAGCCTAAACTCAAAACATTAAAAATAAAATAAAAAGGTAGTTTTGAAAAATTATTTACTATTTTTACTTTTAAAAAAAGTTGTTATTGTAATGTACAATTTAAAACATAGTAATTTGCTTTAAAAATATACTATTCTTAAAGATTGTAGACTTAAACACTAGTATATCTTTAAAGCAAATTACTATTTACATAATCTAAAATAAAAATAATTTACGCAACAGATACTGCTTCATCTCCTATTAGCAACAGCAAAGAATCTACTAGCTTTAAGCCCGCAGTACACAATGGCCCATGCTGGCCCACTGCTCTCCATTGCCAACTGTAGGCCACAATCACTTGCTGTTTACACAATGGCGCGTGGCTCATTACTGTCTGGCAAACAACTTGCGATGGACGTGGAAGTAATTGCGGCCGCAGCTATTTATTTATTTACTATTTATGTATTTATTTACAAGTATTACAGAAGTATGTACAACAACAAAGTTATTAGAAAAAATGGCGCAAAAGACTCAAAATGACTAAACGATGGGCCACTGTGTAAACAGGGATGGGCCATGCTACACCACGATTCATTTGAAGTGTGCCCAAAAAACTGACAACTGTCCGATTGCGCGCCACGATAGGCAATTGTCCGCCACCCGCCACTACACACCATTCCCACTTGTACACAATGGCGATGGCGAGCAGTGGGCCAGCATAGGCCATTGTGTACTGGCCGCATTTATAATTTCGACACTACCTTTTTCTTTTTTTAGGCTATCTCAGAGTTGCCCTCGAGATAGCCTAAAAGGCGACCGGTCGCCGTTCACATTTTTTCGTCGCCGATTTTCTATCCGAGTAGCCTAAATGGCGAAAAATCGCCCACGTTGGCAACACTGAACAGTACCCGCCATTTAAATCGACTTTTTAAATTTTAAATATGGAACTCACCGCGTAATTGTTGCAGCTTATTCCGCTCAAAGAAGTTTGCACAAAGTTCACACTGGCTGTTTAGAAATTCACATGGCCGCAGCCACAGAACATAAAAAAAGAGTAGAAGTCGTAAGTGGGCGGTGCCCGCGTGCCTCACATTAGCAATGTATTGCCTATGCGTAGTCGGTGACAGTTTTGTTTACTTCAGTTGCCGTGCGCTTCAAGTAAAGAAAAAATGGTGAAAACTTTATTAAAATGCCTTGTTGTGGTGTGTTAGAGAGCAAAAATAAAAGCTGGGGACCAAAATATACCGATCATGCCGTAATATTTAATCGGTAAGACGTATTTCATTGTATTTTTAATTAAATTTGTAATGACATGAACACGGAAACCAATCCGAAAATGAAAAAGTAAAACTACCTTTATTTACTGGTTAGTAAAGTAAAATTTTCATCGAAGAAAGTGTACCTTCTCTAGAAATTTCTGTCATAATTTCAATTCTACTCAATTACGGATGGGGGCACACATGATAAAAATCTATCGATAATTGTCTATGACTTAGTAGTCATACATACTTAATGGTACTTAGGTATTTTAATTGCAATTCGTCTAAGTAGGTAAAATAATTGTTGTTATTTTATACCTAATTCCTAAGTGCCTTTTCACATGCACCCGGTCGCTGGGCCGGGTAAAGTAGTAATGTATGAGCTCCGGTTGCCGGCTGGTCGTTGTGCATGTGAAAACTGTCATTGGAGCTCATAAATTACTACTTTTCATACAAGACATGACATGAGCACATCTAGATCGCGATACAGTTTTTCTTCACCAGTTTATCAGTGACTGAAATATCTAAGAAACTATCAAAGTAATTTTACTCTTACCCCTTTGACAACAAAAAACCGAGGCAATGATACAACAACCCTCTCGGAATCAAAACAATTTGCAAGTGAGTTTTCGTTTAGTTTTCCTAAGGAACCGTACAATAAAGAATATTCTTATCTTATCTTAACCGTATACGAAATTAAAATGGATGGCAGCGATAGAAAGGCAAAATTGGTTCAAAACAACGATAAGCACAAAATATTCAGAGCATTTTCATGAAAACTTCATAATAACTAAAAAAGGCGGAAGGATGATGCATCATGCATTATGATGCAGCAATACCAGAAAAAATGCGCTTCACTTCCAGGTTAGACTCTTGCGTATAAATGAAATATATTAGTACCATCATCAATTAAATTAGTACAACGTATGAAACATGGCGTACAGATAGACAAAGATCTGAATTGAGTCCCGAGTTCCCGTTTTATAATTTTTAACGCTCGTGAAGCAGCGGGTTAAAGCTAGTTTTAAATAAGAGATAACATTTTAAAATAGGAAATCTACCACATTGTTTTATTTGTGCATCTATCTACCCTATTAGTGTTAATTCTGTATTGCACAAAAGATAATGTAAAAAAGATGAGTTTTCTACCAGTCAACCCGCAGGCAAAAAAGAAATAGCTAAAAATACTTCTATACCTGAGCCAAATTCGATAACGAATGGCTATAAACAAACCGTTGCTAGGCAACGACTTGTTTACACCTTAAAGGCAGATGTTAACAACCTTTTCTAGAAATCGTTTTCATACAATTATTTGTAATCGTTCCTCCTACTAATGTAAAGTGTTTATTTATGTTTATATGTTTATGATTTTATATTGAAAAGCTTAACCGATTTGAATATGACATATGACAACACTGAAATATGAAACACAGATTTAACAAACATCTACGCGAGCCATGCCGCATGATTTTCCTAATAGAATTAAGCGCATTTAAGCAAAATCATACAAACTCTTCAACTTTATAGTATTAATAATTACCTATAGATGCTACTATGAAAATGAGTAGATTGGGACCTACTGCAAATATTGCAATAAAAGAAAGTTCTTTGTATATATTTTTATTCATATGTTCACACTAATCATCACTGTCACTGGCCAAAGAGGAGGATGAATTTGTGTCTCCGGATACTTAAATTATAAATTCATCAATGACATTATCCATTACACCATAAAATTCGGCGTTTTCTTCTTTTCTTTAATTAAGTGTCCAACACAACGTTGCCATGCTGCTGGAGTAATTTTACTTATTGCCTCACCTAACAGGACCTTTATTTAGTTCAGCTATTTAAAAAGTTTAAAAACCTATTTAGAGGCTAAAAATTTCACCCATGCCGGGATTCGAACCCGCAACCTCTGGCTATCCGTACCAGCGCTCTACCAATTGAGCCAATGGGCGACTCACGGCATCAGTGAAATTTCGAACCTCTTTACAATATTCTCTGTATTACGTACAGGCAGCGACATCTGACTTAAGCAAATTGCATTACTTACAGCCCCGACTACCTACTTTGCAGTTAGGTTTAACATCGGAACGATATCACTGTACCCACATGATTACACTATTTTTATTTTTAATGCACTAACCCGTGCTAAGGAACAAATTTAAAAACCTATTTAGAGGCTAAAAATTTCACCCATGCCGGGGTTAGTGCATTAAAAATAAAAATAGTGTAATCATGTGGGTACAGTGATATCGTTCCGATGTTAAACCTAACTGCAAAGTAGGTAGTCGGGGCTGTAAGTAATGCAATTTGCTTAAGTCAGATGTCGCTGCCTGTACGTAATACAGAGAATATTGTAAAGAGGTTCGAAATTTCACTGATGCCGTGAGTCGCCCATTGGCTCAATTGGTAGAGCGCTGGTACGGATAGCCAGAGGTTGCGGGTTCGAATCCCGGCATGGGTGAAATTTTTAGCCTCTAAATAGGTTTTTAAATTTGTTCCTTAGCACGGGTTAGTGCATTAAAAATAAAAATAGTGTAATCATGTGGGTACAGTGATATCGTTCCGATGTTAAACCTAACTGCAAAGTAGGTAGTCGGGGCTGTAAGTAATGCAATTTGCTTAAGTCAGATGTCGCTGCCTGTACGTAATACAGAGAATATTGTAAAGAGGTTCGAAATTTCACTGATGCCGTGAGTCGCCCATTGGCTCAATTGGTAGAGCGCTGGTACGGATAGCCAGAGGTTGCGGGTTCGAATCCCGGCATGGGTGAAATTTTTAGCCTCTAAATAGGTTTTTAAATTTGTTCCTTAGCACGGGTTAGTGCATTAAAAATAAAAATAGTGTAATCATGTGGGTACAGTGATATCGTTCCGATGTTAAACCTAACTGCAAAGTAGGTAGTCGGGGCTGTAAGTAATGCAATTTGCTTAAGTCAGATGTCGCTGCCTGTACGTAATACAGAGAATATTGTAAAGAGGTTCGAAATTTCACTGATGCCGTGAGTCGCCCATTGGCTCAATTGGTAGAGCGCTGGTACGGATAGCCAGAGGTTGCGGGTTCGAATCCCGGCATGGGTGAAATTTTTAGCCTCTAAATAGGTTTTTAAATTTGTTCCTTAGCACGGGTTAGTGCATTAAAAATAAAAATAGTGTAATCATTTAAAAAGTTTTATTTTTGGCAGCAACAAGGCCTTTTACTCGCCCCCATATGATTTCTATCGGATTTAATTCACAATGATATGGGGCAATCTATATTTTTGTCTTGTGCCATTTTGTCACACATATATATAAGCTATATACTTATGCCATATACACGTATTGACAAACGACTAAACTTCACTTGTTGACTTAATCAAAATTTCGCAAAATGTTGGTCACACCTGAATTTCATCCATGTTTCTTTTTCTGTAGGGCTGTCGCGTAAAATTAATGTCGATTTTTTTATAGTTTTTCGAAATAACAAGGTAATATGCATGTTATTTGAGTGATTCTAGTTAAATATGCTGCAATAGGAATTGTTAATAAATAGTTAGCAAGTAAAAGGCTATAATCATGTAAACAATAGAAGATTTGTAAAACGTGAGTTGTGATAACCCTAAATTGGTTTGTTTACCTCTATTCTTTATCGAGTTTGGCAGAACTGTAAGTACCAGTATTCGTATTGATAATGTGTTAAACTGTTTGTACGAGTGTAATTTGTCGATAGGTTCTCCCTATCGACAAACTAGAACTCGTATTGTCCCATCCCAAACTGAGAATATACTTCTTTTTCAATTTTGAACTTTGTTTCTTATTGGGTAAAAGTTCTTTTCGGTCCGACGCGGCGGTAGTTCCATCTAGTGTAGAGTAGCGTTACTACAAAATGTCAACCATAATTTCATCATTGTCATTTGACTTTGATCATTGTTCACATTATGAAAAGGTGCATATTTTAATTGAAACTTTTATGATGTAAACCTTTTCGGCATTGACTTTATTTACCAATTGCAGCTTGGCATTCGTAGTGTGCGTTTGGTTTATAAGTATCAGTTTGGTTACACTGGTTTTCGTACTAATGTGTCATGTCGCTACTTCTACTCTTTTTTTATGTTCTGTGGCCGCAGCATTTTTTTTAATTATTTTTTTTTAAAAGCCTATTTATTACATAAAACTCTTCACAACTGACAGTAATTCTATTTTTAAAATTCATTCCGGCCCTTGGGTAGGAAGTAATTTGTATGCGTTTTTTCCTCCCTACGGACGGAGGGAAGCAGCATTTTCCACCTAATAATCAGATCAAAACAACACTACTTCCGAGTATAATAAATGAAAAGATAATTTGTCTAGCATGAAACCCAGTATCTACGAATTGAAACGTTCCTCATTTATCGCAAAGGCAGACGGCTTATCTAGATGCGTCTCCACGCCCTTCATTGAGCTAAGCTCCGATTGCTTTCCACTCACCATAAATGCCAACCATAAGTCGCGGCGCTGTAACGCGAGAACTAGAATCCGTTTGAGTTTGAATCAAGTGTTAATGATATTGAGACGAGTTGTGTCTGTTTCAAGTGGAACTCGTTTAGGTAACGAACCGAGGCTGGCTGGCGTGATGGTGCCGCGGAGTCTCGCCATTCAGACTCGAGACGGGGGTGGGGGAGTTATAGTAGGGGAGCCGCTTTGTTACATGACACGAGTCGTCTTGTGGTAACCACATACAATGGCGTGTTGTATTTTCTGGTTCCCTTTATTTTGGCTCTTCGCTCGACAATCTCTTTAGATTACTTTCAGAAAACATGTCTACACCATTGGAGTTAAGCTGATACATGGTGTTTTATCTGTTACGATTGATCCATAAAATTAGGTATGGATCAATGTTATCCATTCGTAAAAAATGTCAGTTATACATTTTAAGTGTAGGCAGGCGTTACATACCTTTAAAATTTGCGCAAAGTTGGAGCCCTGTTTTCCAGTGGTCTTCTTTATTTTCTTCTCCCTCGCCGTTATTTGCAAAGCGTAAATAAATAACGATGAAAGTGATGCGCAGCCGGTTTATTTACTATGACAACTCTTTGCTCTTCCGAGGACTGCAGTTACATTTCTGTCAGGAAAGTCAGCGCGCAATCTCCAACTAAAATTAAGTTCTCTTTGGATCCCGGAGAATATTTAATAGTGAAAAGCAAACTCTATGTCGCATTTCCGCAAACTTTACCTTTGATTTGGTACCTGCGCTGCAAGTTTTCTCATAAATATACTGTGCCATAAGGTAGTTGCTGATACAGGGTGTAAAAACAATCCCATATACAGACGAAAATAGAGGGCTCTAATTATTAAAACTTCAAAACCGCAAAACAAATTATCGCAGTTAGCGAATATCTCAGTAATGCAGAAATCTCGCTCATGATTGGGCCACTGTACGTAGCAAAGCTGTGAGTTTACTCCAGCCAGCCTAGCTTTTTCCAGACAGGTTTCCATGTTTATTGTGTCAGTTTGATTTGCGTTGCGTGACCGCGTTTACCTGTTGGTTAGTCTGTAGTTTAATCGACTTTGCAGTGTGCATCGAATTGTCATTGAGGATCATGAATCGTAGTTCTATGAAATGGGGGCCAACTTCTCACAAAACATAGCTCTTTGTAAATTTTAATCAGTCGTGTTCATAGTAGGATACTCTAAGGATGCGTTAATATCCTGTGTATTAATCCACTTGAGTATTTTAATATACGATTATTTTTATCTGTACCTCATCCTAATACTCAGCAAATAAATAAAACCAAGCAGTGAATTATGTGATCTGTCAAGATCGTGGCAAGTGACAGTCCCTGGTCTCCACCTACCCTTCTGGGATACAGGCGGATGTTATGCGATCTGATGTCATTGCAGGCCTTTTGAAGGGGTCCCAGCTTCCCAGTTTGACACAGCTGCTAATGTTGGCGGTATAAGCAGCTGTTCCAAACTAAACGAATTATTATTAAATTCGTTATTGCACAAAACACAAGTTTGTTGAAAGGTGTACTTAATGCTAAATAGCATTGCCACCGGTCAACCTTTAATCTAGGGTTTTTTCTTCGATTTTAAAAGTATTCACGAATAGTAGGATTTGTTCGTATTAACGAGCTATTCGGATGTATCGTTCGGTTGTTCGGTCTGAAAATACGGGGTTCTACTAATTTGTTAATTTGCTATACCCTGTATAATACTCAGTAAATAATCTCCTAATGGGAGCACAGCTAAATTACTATGGAAGTACATTCGTGTGGGTGACAGGTGTTACCAAAGAAAATTAGAAAATCTTATGAAACCTCCTATATCACGGTTATTGCCCACTTCGGCGTCGTAAGTTCTTAATGACTTTTTAATAAAAGCCAGTGGTCCGGAGCGCCGACGAATCTTTACTGAATCTCATTAGATCTGAGAGAATTCAACGAAATTCATGGCAGCTCTTCCATTCAAGTACCTAGAGAATAAAAGGCGTGGAGCCGAAGACAAAAGCAAGTCATAAGCAAGTAACATAAGTATTCTCAATTATCATGAAGCTTGATGACGGGAAACTAGAAAGTTTAATTGAAAGTTGCAGCAAACTTATAAACTTTCTAAAAGTTAGTATCAAACCTTCTCGTTACAGCTCGTCAAACTTACTGAGTACGAAAGTACATACATACTTACACAGACATAAATTCATGCCTACATCTATGTACCTACTTAAATTTACGCCTGTGTCAGGGTCGGGTACGCAACTAATCACGGGTTCGATTCCCAGTGGGGCTGCTGTACAATCGTACAAATAGCCTAAGTATGGGTATACTATGCTTATGACGTCCTTCCCTGGTTACCATAGCACAGTGTATCCTAGTTTGGGATCAGGAAAAGGAATTCTTTTGTTTATAATATATTTATAATATATTTATAATGTACCTAAATTAAATTATTTTTTTAAGAATTTCCGAATTCTAAGTATAAATTCTAGATGTAATTTCCCGCGTATAATACAGAAAAACAACAAACATAGGTACCTTCCTACCACACATAACATAAGAATAAATCTTCTAGCATCAAGGCAGTTGTCTAAACTTATTTCCCAGTGGAATCTTCAGGAAAGTTGAGTCTGGAATGTGTAAACTCCACGTGATTTGAACATCGCCACACTACGAAACTTGGCAACTCGTTAAAGCAGTATCCTTTATGTGCATTTGGTACTTGGTATGCAGTTCTTGTTGGTACTGGAGGTACTACTTAAGTAGTATTCTGTCTATCGTATAACTAATACAGTCGACAACACATAGAATAGAACTTTGAATACGTGCACTCAGTTTGTTTACAAATACATTTAAAATAAAAACGTATATAAAGATATACTGACTCGTGATGTCGCCTGTACGATAGATAGACCTCTCGACGATACACGTACGTAACAAAATTGGGATGCTACGTCAAAACGTCCCGAACGGGAATTCAGCCAGCTTAATTAAGAAAAGTGAGGGGTATTAAGGGTCATTACCTCGGAGAGTAAACGTGGTAACATAAGGCGTCTACATTATGGGCCGGTCCACATAATTGGAGGCGAGACCTAATGTAATGACGGCGACGGTGGCTATTCCAGTGCTCTTTGACTCCATATTAATAACATTGGACCTCTAATTTTGACGGTAATGGGGGTGGACAATTGACTGCTCGTCCGTGAGCTTCGCTTTCACGGTCAAAGTGTGTTTGAATAATTTAGAAGGGCCTTCAAAATGTATGGTAATGCAACGATTTGATGCAGCGATTATGTATCTGACAATAGAATGTATGCATTTAATAAGTGAGTTTTGGTCCAGTGAGGTAGCTGCCATTATACTTGATGACGGTTAATGTCCAGACATAGTTTAAATAGGCAATTGTGATATTCACTATAATAGATATAGGTATAGAATATCTGATACAAGCATTCCAATGTGATTCTACTTAAGAAGTTTTTATAGGTTTAATTTAGAAGGCAGCGCGCTTAGATAAGAATCACATCTATATTTTTATCTTTAAAAGAATAACATTGTATTTTGTCCTGCTGTAGATCGTGCCGCGGTCGCCTCCTTTTTCCACCATTTATACAACCCCTCTTCCTGCTCCTCTAGCAAAGAATCTTTGACTTTTCTACATAATAAATGTTTATTTCCTTAAGTATTGTCTTAAGTAACTTCAATCACAGTATCATATGGCAACTTCTTTTCCTTACTCCTTTGTTGCCTCTCTGACTAGTAAGATTGGCAGTCAGACCACTTATCTAAGTAGCAGCATACTTGTCTTTGTCTCCCGCTAGGCGGAAGAGCTCGACTGCACTTATTCTGGTCAACTCCTGTAGGTTTCTCAACCAGGATTTCTGCCAAGAAATATGCCCTAAATGACCGCACTTCAATGACAACGCTTCGGTCTGTTTTCTCTGGACGTCCGATACGTATCTGGAAGCAAAAAGTCAATATAACAATGCTTGTTATAAGACCCGACAGACGGACATGGCCCGTGCTATGTCCCCAGCTTTTGAATCTATGAAAATGATTCGCTCAGCTTATTTGTTTAACATGTCGATCTCAATCAGAGCAATACGGCGCGGCGTAGTCCCATATAACTGATGGCATTTACAGACGAGTGGTCAGTCCAATATGAGTGGCTGCCTGTCGCCAGAAAAGCCGCTGCATTCGGCGGCCGTGCTTTCTGTATAATTGTAGAGATGGTATAGTCAGTCACCTTTGATTTCAAGCCTGTATAAGTTTCAATCCTCACTGCTAGGGCTCGGGTCTCTTCCTGCAAGGTTAGATTCCTACTCCTACTCCACCACGGGGGCCAAGTCCGGGTTGGTAGAGGTTTGTAAGACAGTGGCGGGCCTACTGTCACCTGTGTAGTCACCTACTAAATTTAAATTTAAGACCTAATGAATTTCAGTTTCTAGATTTAGTTTATCACGCCAGTGTCAGTGCAAATTTAAGGGCGGCTTGAAACTGGATAAGTAAAAGTATATAGATATTTATCTATATACTTATCCAGGGATAAATGATTAAAAGTCTAATTGTCGTAGTTGTCAGTCATTATTCAAGATATTTTTGTAAATTTTAACTGATTAAACACATAAAATCGTCAGTTAGAGTTACTATAAACGGGCCTAATTCCTGTACGCCTCATCAAATAAAAGAGGATGAATAAAACGTTGCCAATAGGATATTTTTCATTAACCGAAACACAATGTTATACAAAACCACGGACGTACATGTAAAGGTTTATGTGCTGTCGAGGTTACTAAAACACAGAAATAAAACAGTTCAAAGTGTACTTGGGTCTAATATTTATTTTTGAGATTAGCCCAAAATGTCATGGTCATGACCCAATTTAGCCTAATTTATTATTCTTAAGTGTTTTGTTCTTCTGAATCCAAAAAGTATCGTAGCCGATTAAGATTTTTTTACGGAAGCAAGTCCTGAGTCGAAAATAGACTTCTTAGTAAATACGTAACTGTCAAATCAAGAACCTTTTTGAGGTAAGTCAGGTAAGTGAAAATAGTAAGTCAAAATATCTTTGTTTCATTAAACAACAAAAATACTCCAATACGAGCGAGTAGTGATTTTATAGACTACAAGAAGCTGACCCGGCAAAACTTTGTTTTGCCATATTGATTCACCTACAACCTAGTCTCAGACTTACCAAATATACACAAAAAAGTTCATAAAATTGGTTTCAGAGAATTTCGCTAACATACACTGTGACACGAAATTTTTATATCTATACGTTTTTATATTATATTTAGATAAACTACATAGGTACTCTATTTAAATACAAATTGTAAAGTTCGTGTATATTCGATATAAGTAATCTAACCGAATAGTGTGAATGCATGTGAAGGTTGATGTACCATCAACTGTACCTCCTCTACGCACAAAATGGAGTAGTAGAGCTTTCGTTCGGTGCAATGGCCGCGATGACATTTAATTAAATCGACGCATGTCTACCATCGCAAATTGGTGGCTTGGCACGTCACAGTTATGTGTTACATTACTATAACACGCGCATGTAATTGGTCACGTTGACAAACATGTTTTTGATTTCTCCGCTGTCGTTCGACCTCGCTTATCGAAAGAAGTGGTCTGGTGGATCAGTGATGGGTCATGTTATGTTAAGTACTTACCTACTATAATAAACTCAGCCCAGATAAAAAAGAGACCCAGTTTATCGAGCTCGGCAGATCTTGCTCTACTCTGTTCTTTTTCATATTCTTTCTCTCCATCAAGAATCAGATGGGGCGTTGCATATTGCAGTACGATGTATGCAATATGCAACGCCCCATTTTTTATATAAGTATAAGTTTGTATTTAGTATAAGTTTGTATATCAATATTCATACTTGGACCAACTACCCGTCTCACTTTTCCTTCAGCAACTCTCCATCGTAGGTTGTCTGGAAGAAATTGAAAGAAGAAAAGCCGCCAATTGTATTATATCTTTCTTTAGAATAATATTATGTTTGTTTTTTTGCTGGTGTACAATAAAGAATATTCTTATATTCTCTTATTTTCACACGATGCTATATAAAACGTTCATGGTGAGCCCAAAAGGTTTTTGTAGGTGCAGTCGTTTGATTATATATTTTTTCGATACTCCGACCTACATATTATAATAAAATATAGGTACGTTTGTATGTAACCAATAAGAGAGTTATAACATAGTTTTCTTGCGCTTTCCTAGTGGAACCTTAACTGAGTCACAGTTGATTAATAACCCGCGTTAAGTCATGAAGCCGACGCCAATCGCGTCATTAAAGACACTTAACCTTTCCAAAAAGAAAAATTAACAATTAACTTTAATGAAAATTGCCTTTAGGTGCTTGTTATGCAATTTTATTACATTTCGAAGGCTCTTTGAATATGTAAAAGTAGAAGCAAAACCAATTTCAATGCAGGTTAATGAATTGCATTCGGTGTTCGACCACTTAGCGCTCTATCGGCGCTTTTTGCAACTGGATTGTGCGTAATTGCTTTTTATGTTACCTACTTTATCAGTCATCTGAATAGTAATTTAATTTAATAGCGTACGTGGCTGATAGTGAACATTTTAAGTTATTTGCAATCCTCTATCAAACGACACAATGAACAATTCCGCTTTAGTATAAAGTCTATGTCATCGAGGGTTTTTATATTTAAATCGAGATAGTTGTCGCCTATGGCCAGATTAAACATCACGCTCTTTCAAAAGGATTATTTTACGAGTATTTGAGTACTAAGCGCTCTACTTATCGCAAAGATGGCCGCCTTCAGTAGGTTAGCTATTGCAATATGGTTCGTCTATTGCAAAGAATGCCACAACACAATCTCGTTGCGGAAACGCCGAATCGATAACACACAGAGCGAGCGGTGTCGGGTGCAGCCTTTATTAGACATTATGGCGGTTTCCACGGTGTAAATCAACTCTTTACAGTGCCTGTGCAATGTTAGCTTTCGGCTTCTAGCTAGTACAGTCGACAGAACAGAAATATTTTACGTAATAAAAATAATTATTTTATTTCCTCAACATTTTACTATTGCGACTGATAGTATTGAAATAAGACATAAAAATAAAATGAAATATAAATATCTCTACTTATATTACATAACTAGCTGTGCCCCGCGGTGTCACCTGCGGTTTATCGATTTCCCTATGGGAATAAGATATTTTTCCACAGTAAAACAGTAGCCTATGTTCATGTTATTAATCTAAACTATGTTAATCCAGGGCATCAGCTAACTCCATACCAAATTTCATGAAAATCGCCGTTTTTGATTCAGCCGTTTAGACGGGAAGAAGTATCAAACACTCCAAAACTTATTCAAAGGGAACCTGGACGAATTAATAAAATCCTACTCTAGAGCCCGGGGTATATTCTAAAAGCTAACAGACTGTACATGCGTTTACTCTAATCAGTTACGTCAAGATCTACTTTTGCACAATTTTGTAAAAGTTGGCCAGCCGCTGTCGATTTTACAGTCCTAACATGCGGTTAGTTTTTTGACGCACACATAAATTCGGTTCACAGATTCGCGCAGTCATAAACAGCCGAACTCCAAATAAAAGTGGTGAGCATAAAGTTATACAGGTATAACTTTATGCTCACCACTTTTATTGTTACCACCACCACCACCTAGGTCTAGGTTGTCTGGAAGAGACAACCTAGACCTAGGTGGTGGTGGTGGTAACAATAGCAATCAACAATAACAATCTAAGTAAGGTGGTAACAATTGGCGCCAATCTGTGAGCCAATTGTATAACATTACTTAGATTTAAGAAATCATGGTTGTATTCTTTTTTCTGGTTTTGCAATAAAGTGTTCTCTATCCAGGGGGATAGAGATATATAGGGATCTATATATACAGGGGGATAGAGATAGATAGGGATCTATATATACAGGACATAACTTAATAATAAAAGTGCTTATAACTTTTATTTAAAATGCTGTCGTTCCAGTTTGCTTCTTACTGAAGCTATCGAAACTGTATTAAAGACGTAGTCTTGCAAAAACAATATAAATATACAGATATTTTTGTACCTAATCAAAATAAAATTCTTATGAGTGCTAAGCGCGGTGCCTTGTGCCTGACATCACGTTTTTACTCATTTTTTTATAAAGCTTTACATTACGTTATCAGAATGGGCTTTTTATCAGAGTACTCAGGGATGGTAGGGCTAAGGAGTATGCAGGATTAGATGACGTCATGACATCGTATCGCTGACGATTCCTTGCGCATACAGATGAGAGAAAAGCTCACTGCGCGACAATAACCTGTACAAGAGGCAAACGCATTCCCGATGCGCGGGCGCAGGGTCAACGGTCGCGGCCGCGGCTGGGAACGAACGATAAATATTTGAATTTCAACACTTAATACACATGCTTAGCAAATTGATTATGAAGTGGTCTGGCTTCGACCGTAGAGTTGATAACGCGTTGAGTGCTGCATTTTGTTATATGCCAGACATTTTTTTCAATGCTGCGTGCTGCTGGTTTTTTTGAAGTGTTTCTTTATGTGTCACACATATTACAGTCAGATATGACTTGGTTCCCGGCAGCCTCAGGTTGTCTTAACTAATAAATAGAATAACATCACATTTACATACAGGCACATACCTACATTGCTTCTGGCCCCACACTAGGATACCCTGTGTCGTGGCAACCAGAAACAACGACATCACAAACTTGTAAACATCCAAGACATGGGTTTTTTTTGTCCCCAGCCGGGGTTCAAACCCGGGACCTCTTGCATGGCAGACGCGCTACCGCTGCGCCATATTCAGTGGTCTTTTATTGATAAGGCCGCTTGTCTGTACACTTAGGTTAAGAAATATCTGCGTAATTTCAATTTTATGTAAAGTAAAGTGTTCTCTATCTATCTTTACATATACTTAAGTACCTAATTAGGTAACAAATATATGTTTTAGAATTATATCACAATAACTATAAGTTGTTCGACCTATTGGCAATTCCTTACATAACTATAAATTAAAAAAAATATGAGGCCGTTTCGGAGGAATTTGATAACAAACACTGTGACAAAAGGTTTTTGTATATTAGATAATAAATTCAACACAACACAATCAGTTATCCTGGTTTCAAACTCGAATACCCTGCGTGCTATGGTAACCATGTCCCAGGCACTAAAGTGTCGGAGTGGTCCCTTCATCCATCTAGTGTGAGTCAGCCACTGGACGCTGTATAAATCATCTCATTAAGTAGATGCAAAGGCCAATATTATTATTATGCTAACCAGACCGCAGAAACATTAAAATACACTCAGATTTAGGCCTTTTCTACGAACCAACAACAACGGGATTGGAGTCCATTGGGAATGGAAGCCATGCCCTGTGCTTCATCGCCAAGCGGGTTAACCGCTATACCAAAGCGGCAGTCAACAACAATTATAATTAAGTAAGTTACAACAGAGGCCGTAGGGCGGCTTGAAAACATTAAGACCAGCCACTAGTCTTACAAGCCTTCACCAATCCGGACTTGACCCCCGTGATGGAGTATGGCCTATACCTTCCTCAGGGAAGACACCCGTGCCCCTCGATGAGGACATAATGGATTGATGATGACGAAGTTACAACATTACGATTTGTAACCATGACCGGTCAACCGGTTGACGTGAAAGAGCTCGATGCACAAAAACTAAACGCTCAATGGATTGGAATTACGAACAGTCAAAACATAATGACGATAATTTTCCGGTGATAAATATCAATGGGACACTCGTGCTTGTCGACCTACAGTTAGGCCGAGGTTTAAGCTCGAAATGGCTCTTAACACGGGTCACATATGTACGAGAATCGAATGAAGCAAGCTACATCCTTGTATTGCTGACTGTTCAAAGCGGGCAACACGTTGAGGCGACACATTAGGTGTATGTATGTGTCGGGCGTAACTTACAACCTGCAGCGCCGGTTTCTGAAGTAAAATTTTCACTGAATATCGTAGTCTCGTTCTGTTTTGAAAATGTGACGAGACTCAACGATATTTTATTTTACTCAATCATTTATTCAATTATTTTACGTATGTACAAAAATACTTAAAATAAAAGGAAAATGTGAAATTCTCGGAATCCGGTAATTAGGGATTCGTTTGTTTGTTACAGAATAAATGTGCCAAAAATACAAAAGTTTTTTTATAGATTACTAGATGACCCAGCAACCGTACCGCATAACAGTCGATTCTTTAATTTGTTTTTATTTTTCTCTACGTAAAAACCATCCCCGTACTTCAAGGAATATTCTAAAAAAAGAATTAGCGAAATCGGTTCAGCTGCTCTCGAGATTTGCGCTTACCAACACATTCGGGGATTCATTTTTATATTAAAGATAAAAAAAACTATTGTATTTTTGGCACACGATGATGAAATTGATAATGATACCAATGTAATTGCATTTTTTAATTAACTTATGTCATTGTATTTAACTGTCTAATTTGTGGTACATATTTAAACGCTTTCTCCACCATGTTAAAGTAGGTACTCGTGCTCCACAAAAAAAAAATACTGCCATGCCATAACCATATTATTAACATCTCCTCGTCCTTCAAAATGTCACACACCCCTTGAGGTTGTTGTGTCGATAGAGGAACGACAAAACTAATAAAGATTTTCTTTGGGGGAGTCATGGGACGGTTCATAAGTATTTTGTGAATATTGCTACCAAACCATGTTGTACTGTTCACGTGTTTGACTTGCTTTTGGCTTACTTTACAAGTGTTTGAAAGTTCATACTATTCTGCCCACACGAATCAAGTATCGTGAGATACTTTTTAACTCTCAATTGTAATTAACTAACAGGCGCGCTGCGACCGCAGTGGTGGCCCAAACAAAATAGCAATCTTTATCTCGCTCGCGAGAAATAAACAAATAATCACCCCATCCTGCGCTCAGGAAGTGGGTGGGAGCAGGGCCGCATTTCATAAAAAATAATTTATCGTTTATTATGACGATTCAATGTAAGCTCTTTAGGGGAGGGCTATGTCCAGCCGTGGACTATTATAGCCTGACGACGACGACGATGTACATTGTGTAGCCGAAGTCTACGTGTGACTGTCCCGTGACAACCGCTAGTGGCATTTTTTCCGTGCGCTTCGGTGCTTCGCAAGGCACACTGTCATGTAATGGCGAGGCCTTAAATATGGGCGGCTTGATATTTCTGACAGTAAGGTCAGCCACTGTCTCACAATCCTCCACCAACCCGGACTTGACCCCCGTGGTGGAGTATTTGTGGGTTAATTGGCTATGAGTTATTGTAGTTCTTTGAAGTAGAGCTCTTGATGGCGCGATACTTTATCCATCTTGCGCGATAAGGACCATGCTATCGGCGGGTAGGTGTTTAATTTTGCATTGGGACCGCGCTAGTATGTGGCAAGCTTTAGTAACTATCTCAATTGTAGTATTGTAATCAGGAGAGAGGTCCGCGGATGTGGGTTACAAGAGAGTCTTTATACTCGTATAGCATCGAGATTTGACAGGCGCATGCTGAATTGACTCATCTTGTTGTATAGTAGAGTAGGTCATGTGCGTAAAAACTAGTCCCAATAAAAAACAAATCCACCATATGGCTGCCTCCAAAAAATATAAGTTCATTGTCCTCGCATTAATCATAGGCGCGATCCATCAACGTTCATTGTACAGGTTGACCGCGACCGTGGCAATTTATTGCCTTACATTCTGACAAGGAAATGAAAACAAGTACCTATCGTTATTCCAATCTTAATTAATGTTTTGCATAAAGCTTTATGTGAAACATCAATTAAGATTTCTCGATGCCTCGATGGTCTAGTGATTATCACGCTGACTACCAAATCACAGGTTTTGGGTTCGATTCCTACTGGACTCCATTGCCGCCGTCCTTGAATCGTACAAATGACTACAGTCTGGGTGTATGTTGAGTTTTTTGATATTTTTGACTCGTTACCATAGCACACTATCTCCTAGTTTAGAATCAGGAAAAGTGGTTGACGTAAGTCTTAAACTACATTTATAGTGTTTTCAGGTATCGCGTTTTTATAAATATAAGTGGTAGAGTTAAAAATATGTTTTTCGGCTATTGATACAATAGGTAATACCGGACTATTTAAACTAAGTTTCGTAAGTTTACAACTTTACTTAATACTTTATTGCATCCTCAGGTTTAGTAAGGTCTTAAATAGTAAGAAATTATCTACAGTATGTTAGCTTTTAGAATATACCTCGGTTACTATCGGATAGAATTAGATATATTCGTGTAATAGAAATATCGGAACTAATATGACACTTAACTCTACATAACTTTTCAAACTAGTGAAGAAAAGTTTTATACAGAGCAGGAAGTAGTATTACACTCGTGTGCTTTCAACGAAAACCGAAGCCTACTCTAGAGCCCGAGGTATATTCTAAAAGCTAACAGACTGTACATGTATTGTTGTGGACTGTGTCGGCAAGGCAAAAGCATTCAATCGAAATTCTTACATCTACCTTTTGTTCCCGAGGGTAAACGATGAATTTAATCCATCTCAATATGATTATTTAGACGAAGAGCATTTAAACATTTAACGAACATTTAAAGTACAAAGATGTCTGGGACTAAGCAGCAGAAAAAAAAGTTAACGGGTCTTAAGAGAGCGATGGAGTGTGTCTAGTGTTCAGACATTCAAATCTGATTACTCTAAAACTCTGTCGAATTTCTATTTTAGCTTCTTCTTCACATAATCTATTCATTCTGAAACTATCTTTTTTAAAAACCTATTTAGAGGCTAAATATTCCACCCATGTGTTGTGTGTGTGTGTTGTGTGTGTGTTGTATGTGTTGTGTGTGTGTGTGTGTGTGTGTGTTCTATTCCATTCATGTGGGTACAGCGATATCATTCCGATGTAAACACCTAACTGCAAAGTAGGTAGTCGGAGCTGTAAGTGATGCAATCTACTTCAGCCAGATTTCGCTGCCTGTACGTAATACAGAGAATAGTGTAAAGAGGTTCGAAATTTCACTGATGCCGGTGAGTCGCCCATTAGCTCAGTTGGATAGAGCGCTGGCACGGATAGCCAGAGGTCGCGGGTTCGAATCCCGGCATGGTTTGGCTCCGCACATAGGTATTGAGTTGTCTTTCCTGTGGACTAGGCTGTTTAACCTGTCAAGGTGGTCAGTGGTCAGGTGCTGGGCAACCCTACTCCATCTAAAAAAAGAATGTCTCAGGTACTACAGCGTACGAGTGGTCCTATCACTCATCTAGTGTGAGTGAAGGTGCCACTGGACGTTATATAAACCATGTCATTACGTAATTAAGAAACATTTCTTGCTTTATTTATAAAAAAACAATCCCAGTAAAACACTCCACAACTAACTATTTCGGTGAGTGTTTTTGAAGTGTTTCAAAAATGTGTGTTTTTAATATGGCCGTTTGAATTTTATCTCTGTCTGATCAACTCGACGTTGTTCACCCATCAACCTAGAGTGTTAACAAACAGAGGCTTACAAATGAAGCGGTCGCGTCAAAGCTATGCACTTTGCACCTACCCCTAGCCCACGTACTCCAGAAATGGGCGTCAAGTAAACCCGGTAGCCCACTTACAATGATAGTTCACGTCTACATAATGGCTAGCACTGTCGACATAATAAACTACCGTGAAGCACGGTACATGAAAGTAATATTTGACCGCTCGACGCTCGTGTCCCATGACCCGTTCCAGCCCAGTCCTTTTTTGTGTTGGAATGTAATAAAACTTTTTTCGAGATAGGTATGCGATGTGCGCAGCAATAAAAAACAATATACTGAAAACCTTTCAGTTGGCCCCTTCTCCGTCGCTTTATTACTCGAATATTTGGAATATCTGAAATATTCTGTAGTTTAAAAACCTATTTAGAGGCTAAAAACCCTTAGCACGGGTTAGTGCATTAAAAATAAAAATAGTGTATTCTGTAGTTATTTACAAAACTAGCCAATATATGTCTCACTGCAGGGCACATGCCTTCTCTCAGATTGAGATATGGGCTCCGGCTCGGATTGGCGATTTCATGGCTAAGGTATGGTGAACACCTCAAATACTCGGGTTTCCTCATGGTGTTTTCTACACAACTAGAGATCAGTTGTTCTATTCACTAAGTCATCGGAACTACTGAAGTTCGAACCCACGATCTCTCAAATGTAAGGCTAGGTTATCGGTCAAATTTAGATCTAAGACTTACCTTAACTAAGATTATTCTTTATTGTACACCAGAGCACATACTATAAAACATGTAAAGTTACAGACTACAATTGGCGGCTTATTGCTAAAAGCAATTTCTTCCAGGAAACCTTATGACGGAAAGTTGCTGAAGGAAATAAGAGACGAGTAGTCGGTGCAAATATGATTATATTAATAAGTACACTACTTATACGAATCTATCTACCTTTAGATAGATAGAGAACTCGTTATTGCACAGCCAGAGCCAGCACGCTTTAGTAATAGAAACCGCGTGTATGTAACTTACCTACTCTAAAATAATCTTGACAAGCACTTTTCTAAGCAATTAACACCGTGACTGTAAGACCAAACTCTGAAACTCTGCAACACCGACGCGGGATCGTTCTCGGTCTCGCTAAACAAATTGGGTAAACTTTGCGAGTTCACAATCAATTTTAAAAGACAATTCAAATTAAACTTTGCTTCCTCGCCTTGCTATCGAGCGTTCCAGCTGCCAGATTACTTACATCTAGTATCTTTAACCCAATTGCGCTTTGGGTTCGTCTTTTATCACCGTTTCAACAAAGTTCAGGGAGTTCAGGCTAATTTGTTTTCTGACATTGTAGAGTTGCTCATAAGTACAGTCGACAGCACGTCCCCCTATACCTGCGTGCACTGTAGCTATTAAAGGCCATTTCGCAACGAAACTGTAGGTAGGTACAGGTTGAAAAGCTGTCGGGTGTAGATACTTCTCTTGTCATGGATATTCGCCCGTTCATAACGAACTTATCCTAATTTAAATTCAGGTTGTTTCTGTATGACGCTTATTGAATGATATGTTTTCATTAGGTAGGTACACGTAATCAAGACTCTCCAATTTTCAAATCCCGTCCTCAGTAGAAGTCCTCGTTAGCCGAAGAAGAAAATGGAAAAGGAAATTAGCTCATTAGCACTGCGGGAGAACACGTAACGCGTTCTCTAAACATTTGCCTAGGAAAACTGTAAAACTTCCGGTCTTACAACTTTCTTCTGTGTACTCGAGCTCTAGCTGCTGAAAAGATAAATTTAAACATTTTATGTGGATACAATCAGTGCGTCCTACCTGTGATGACCTACAGAGCCGAGACATGGACACTCACCAAAGGGCTGGTCCACCAGTTCAATACGTCGCTCAGCGAGCTATGGAGAGAGCTATGCCCGGAGTTTCTCTGAAAGATAGAATTCGTAACGAATGCATCCGACAGAGAACCAAAGTTATCGACATAGCTCAGAAAATCAGCAAGCTGAAGTGGCAGTGGGCTGGCCATATCTCGCGAAGAACCAACAACCGTTGGAGTAAACGTGTTCTTGAGTGGAGACCGCGACTCGGCAAACGTAGTGTAGGACGCCCTCCGACCAGGTGGGACGACGATCTGCGAAAAACTGCCGGCAGATGCTGGATGCGGCAAGCTGAAGACAGGGCGCTATGGCGCTCATTAGGGGAGGGCTATGTCCAGCAGTGGACTACATAATATAGCATGAAGAAGAAGATGTGGATACTTCTTAAATCAAATTTTAACTCACCATTGAACTACGAGTATATCCCTAGTCTACGAATGCTGCAATATACCCGTCAGCCCTACTGATTCCGTTTTTATAAAGTTTTCTGGAATATTTGTTTTTTTTTTTAATAAAATCTCGCCTTCTTACATCTTTTTTAAAAACCTATTTAGAGGCTAAAAACATCTTCTTACATCTTTACAAATATTATAGATACATATAAGTGTACGTTATTAGACATTTTATCTGATTTCCAAGAGCGTCAAGGAACGACAAAAACAATATTAATATTTTTATTTATGAGTATGTGTACGAGTTTGTTTATTACACAATAAGCACATAATTAAAGCGAAATAGTAATAATAAAGTATAACAGCCTTATATTATTTGTAAAAACACGTTACCATCAAAACATGCCGAGGCGTTTTATTTAATCTGTGGTTAGGTCTTTTCCCTCCAACAAAAAAAAAATCTCCACCAAAAACATTTTTATTCAGCGTTTTATAAATAACCCCGTATGTGTAGTTTATAAATAACCCCGTATAATTTACTGTATTCTAATTGCGAGTCTAGATCAACAACGGTGTAATTTGCTAATCTATGAAGTAGCCTATAGCTAGTCCTATTTAATATTTTTTTTTGAATGAATGAATGATTTGTTTGCCACAAACAAATATGCTTACATAACAAAATTTATAAAATAAAGTGTTCTTGTGACAATAATACTATTTCAGCGTTTGCTGTTTCTATTCGAAACAGCGCTGATTTTCAAATAGCACCTTCACACCAAATAAGAAATAACGTGACATGCAGGTAGGGCTTAACATGAAAAGAACTTAAATAATTAATAAATAAATACATCTGTTCCAATTTGTGAATATTACAGAAAATCGAATTAGATATAGTTAATGTCAATTTAAGAGAATTTTTATACTTATTATTACTATATTTGGATGTTAGATATTTTTTTTGGATGTTAGGTAAGCGCCTCATGCTTTTACGCTTCCTACCTTAACTATAAGTGAAAAATATTCTCTAGGACCGATAAGCCCATACCCAATATTAAAAAACATAAAATATTTATAAATGCTACCTATGCTATTAGCTACTATTTATACTTGGTCTAAAAAGTGTAGAAATTAAAGAGTAAGGTTTTGCTCACAATTTTTCTCTGTGTTAGTCAATTTCTTGCACTTATAAGCATTAGAAAAAAACTACTAATAGATGTATTGTACTTAATCAAAGGTAGTAAATGATGTTAACTTTCGATAGTACCAATAATAAAGTTTCACTTACGGTTTCTTGAATTTTTGGACATACTGTATTCAAGGTGATTAGCGCCACCTATAGAAAAAAAATCATAACTTGTTTTACACTAAAGTTTGCAACTAAAAGTGAACATGAGAAATCTTAATAACTGTGACAACTATTTTTAGAACCTACAGTCTAGAACCTAGAATAAACAACCAAGAAGTTAATCACATATTGATCCTAGGTTCTAAATTGTAGGTTCTAAAAATAGTTTTCACAGTTGTTATGATTTCTCATGTTCACTTTTAGATAAAAACGTATTATAAAACAAGATATGATTTTTTGCCATTGGTGGCGCTAGTTGTCAACCCGAAGCGCCTTAATAACGTAAACAACATCATTCTTCAGCATTTGAAATTGCCACCCGGCCGCGGTGGGAACGCGTGTTGATTGAGTCCATATTCTCTCTCCGAGAGAAGGCCTTTATTGTAATACTTAACAAAAGGATCTGTTAATTTAATTTATATATACCAATAAGGTTTACCTAAATATATGAAATTAATATATCTGTGCCTATATTAATATATCTTCCAAATAAATAAATTCAATGAAATGCTTAATAGGTTTTCGCCTATTTAGCATTCCTGCATGCATAACTGGAGAGAATTCAGCTGTTCCTGCAGTATTGCGGTTAGGTTTGTTAGCTCGTTATTGCCTAGGCTATGCATTATAAAGGAGAGAGCGTTTCACAGATGGTGCAAGCTCCGTGCAGCATTGTACTCCTATCTATCCATTCTGGATGTACCTACTGCATTAATTATTTGTTGCGCTATGTCGTTTGTAAACTAGTATTTATTACTCATATTATAAGCTTTGTCATGTTTGCGTGCTTGCTGTTGGTGTACCTAATTAATAAAATAGAAAAAAAAAAAACAGTAATGTCGGCCTATAAAATCCTGTCCTGGTGACACACTTAAAAGCATAAAAAGCGTAAAAAGTAATGGAAATAACAATCGACAACAAAAACTGTTGCGAGGGCATCCCCGCACAGAGCATCTAGGATGTACTATAAGAGTTAGATACAGCTACGGAATATATATTTTTTAAATTAACTTACATAGAACATGGCAGGTTATCAGTATAAAATAAAAATTAGGTACGCAATTTTTTATTTTCTACAATATTTTATAAATTCCACACAATAAACGCGTAACATCCAGAAGCTTCCAGCATTCTACGGCACGAAGCCTAAGTAAGCTTAGCAAAATCGTAAAAATGGTTTTAAAAGTAAAACCATTTTTAATGACAAATTTTTAATGACAATGCTAAGGACAAATTTAAAAACCTATTTAGAGGCTAAAAATTTCACCCATGCCGGGATTCGAACCCGCAACCTCTGGCTATCCGTCCAAGCAACCCGCACGGGTTACGGGTTAGTGCATTAAAAATAAAAATAGTATAATCATGTGGGTACAGTGATATCGTTCCGATGTAAAACCTAACTGCAAAGTAGGTAGTCGGGGCTGTAAGTGATGCAATTTGCTTAAGCCAGATGTCGCTGCCTGTACGTAATACAGAGAATAGTGTAAAGAGGTTCGAAATTTCACTGATGCCGCGAGTCGCCCATTGGCTCAATTGGTAGAGCGCTGGCACGGATAGCCAGAGGTTGCGGATTCGAATCCCGGCATGGGTGAAATTTTTAGCCTCTAAATAGGTTTTTAAATTTGTCTTTAGCACGGGTTAGTGCATTAAAAATAAAAATAGTGTAATTAAATGATGTTGTGTACAATAGATGTTTTGTGTTATATTCTAGAAACATTTCTGCGCGAAATACAATAAGTGAACATTAAACCTCAATATTTCGTGCTGCTGATTACCTAGGTCCCCTTCCGTATGGAAAAAATGTGCGTTATTTATAATGCAATGTATAGGTACCTACGTGGATTTCAGAAGGGCGTTCGTTTATCGTAATTGCCCGCTACACGTTATGACTAGTCTTTGGTACAAGCTGGCATTCGAACACAGTACCTCACGCACGAAAAGTAATGAAACGACTGGATTATCCACAACGCTACCACCTCTCTAAATAAAACAGTGGCAAACGAAGTTCAGTGACAAGAAAACTCTTCACTGAATTTTCCATCGAGAAAAAGACTCGGGAAAAAAGTTTGGCTAAGTGCTACATTTTCTCCAAAAATTGGCTGCCTATCCGTAATATCAGCTGAAAACGGTCCGTGAAGTTACTCAGCGTTTTCCAATTAAAGTTTTCCTCGCGAAGTTTCCGGGGGGCGGACGTGACAACGGCATCGCTGGCACAGGCTGCCTGCAGACCCGATAGCGCTCTGTACCCCACCCTATCGTCACTGAACACTCCACTCAGTCGTGTGTACGGATGCTTTCATTCTAGGTTTCTTTGTGGGCGCCTATGTCCCAGTTACGCTACGGACGTGGAAACCTTTTAAAGAAACTTCGATGAAGTCTACAGACTAAAATGGTAAAGGAACCACGTTCCATTTTTTTGGACATGCGTTCTTCGTTAGATTTACACATTTTATGTGCTATGATTAACATAATTCATGTTCGTTTTAAAAAAAATATAACACAGAGCCTTGTAACGCCTCACTTGTTACAAACATAAATCTTTCTAGAACATAATAAACACTGAAGGGTTAAGAGCTAGTATGAAGCTGTAAGGCAACCGTGTGTTCCACAAACATCCGGTGCCGGAGGGTCGGCCGACGATACTGTGTGAATATGGTCGCGTTGATTGTGTAGATCCCCAGACACCTTGGGCGCAAATTGTCTACAAGGGCCTACCGTAGATCAAATCACAGAGCTGTAACGTTTGGAAACGGTGAAATAATATTTAGTACCACCCTCACAATTTTGTGTACTATTCTATCAGTGGAATATAAATCCAACTGATTATAAGGTTGAAATCGCAAAACGTTTGAAGTAAATATAAACAAACAAAAGACCATTAGGCTCCCTTTGATGGTTTTTCGTCTAAATTCGACGAGATCTCTGTTTGTTGTTACATTCTCCTCATGAAATGTGTTGGCCATTATGTAGGGATAGTAATCAAAGCACATGTCATCATGTGGCACGCGCCGATCACCACTCCAATTAATGAGGGCGAACTGCCGCGCCCTGGGGACACTTGATACTCGTATGCCAGTGTGTATCTAGGCTTTGCCTCATATAGATAGCTCGTCGAATAGAGCCGTGCAGGTATCTACATATTAGCCGCTGTTTGATTCACTCCCAACGCATTGTATCCATTCTGGTCGGTCTATAGTACATCCACTCTTACCTACATTTTAGTCGCCACTGCATTCTCCCGTAACGTTATTAAGTAGAGTGCACCGATGTAAAGATTAATGTACGGTCGGCTGTACATCGATCCATGTTACATAACAGGAGTTCCAGAATTTGTTCGCTAAAGTGTAAATAAGAAATCTATTTCAGTTTTCAGTTAGCAACGGCAGAGGTTTATTTAAGTCTAGTCCTGTATTTGAAAGTGTTCGGCGCCGGCCGTTTAAACTTGTAGTAGGTAGCTGAATCGAAGTCCGTTGGTGCTTGCGAATAGATCGGCTAAATCCGTTCGCTCGCTGTCAGCGAAGCCTCCATTTGCATAATGGAGAGACAAGTTCCCTGCTGAAATTCCGAACCGAATCGTAGACCGACGCTGTTTGCAAAAAGCGGCAAGGAATGAACAAAGACTGACACAGCATAATGCACCGGTTGATTGAGCATTCATGGTTCTATTGTCGATAGGTCCGAAAATCTCTACCTACCTACCTGCGGCAATCAATGATTGAACTCCCTTTATCTCGGGTACTGAAATTGATGTGACCTAAAAACGTGAAACATTATGGCGGCACGAAATGAAACTTTTTGACTGAAACACACGAACCCTGCGTCATTAGCATTAGACCCTTTGTTGAGTCACGCGACGAATTGACCAATTTCGAAAACTCTACTCGTAATAATTTTAATTGATTAGGTTTTGTTTGTATAAGTTTTAAACGGGGTTCATTTTACTATAGTGGTAGTAAGGCAAGCTTAATTATGTGCAAACGTATCTTGTCAAAAAAAAACTTCCCCTGTTTCCCCCAATTTTCAAAGAAAAGTTCCCTTTGTTGATCTAAAACGATTACATTAAAAACAGGAGATGAAACGTTTTGTTATATTACCCGGCAAATACTTAAAAATATTATCTGTGTTGTTTCAGGTAACTGCGTGGCCACAAAAACCGTGATGCCCGTGGGATGAACCGTGGAATGAAAGCGCTTGAATGTAGGTGTATAAATAAACGCGATGTGGTTTAAGAGTCACTTGCAGCACGGTAGCCGTCGGCACCTCCGAGCCTTGCCCACAAATGACAACATTACCACGACGCCAATCAAATTTCACGCTTGTCGAGGTCTTAGCTTAACGTTCCATTTCTTTGTCACCCCCGGCTGCCAGACAGGGAGTCTGCAGTTTTTATCGCGCTTCCTCGAGCTTCTCTCGTAATATCCGAAGCCTTTAAGCGGACCGGTGTCGACAATGGAGTTTTTATCGAAGTACCGCTTTTTGTGTTGTGCACATACGCATCGTTTGCTAGCTATAAAGTCCCGAGTGACGACGCCGCGGTTTGTGTAGCGAGCCGTCGAGTTTCATGAGGCTTAAACTGTCGTTCTGCTCACGATATCCATTCAATCCTTAACCGCATCTGTCTGACTCTTGGAAAGTGGATATGATTTTTCGTAACACAATATATTGTTGGCCGTCTCAGCAATTCAGCGCGTTATTAATTCTCGTTTATATTCAGTGTTCGGGAAACAAGTAAACAAACGATTTTCACTTGCCAGATAAAGATTTGGCTGTCTCCTGTAAGTTGGGTATAAAAAACAATTTAGTAGCTGAAGGAGGAACTGTTATCTGACGGTGGCGGCTCCGCTCTGTTTACCCGCTTGCCCTTACAAAACAGGCCAATATATCAACTTGTCAGTTCTCAACAAGCCGCCCTGTTGTCGTGGTGTGCTGTTTGTCAAGTTACGCGATGCTATTATGTCCGCTCCAGTCAGCAGAAAAGCGTGAAATGACCCCAAATCCAAACACTTGTAGTACTATTCAAGGAAGTAAAATCGTTGCGTTCTGGCAGCAAATCCTGTACTTTTGTACGAGTAGAATATTGACAGCCTCGGTGGCGCAGCGGTTTGGCACGCTGACTGTAAAGCCGAAGGTCTCGGGTTCGATCCCCGGCCGGGTCAAACTAGGAAACGAACTTTTCTAGTTTGTCTCGGGTCTTGGATGTTATCTATGTATTTATTGTATCAAATCTATCGTCGAGTTAGCAACTATAACACAAGTAATTTAGTTGTACTTAGTATAGGGCTAACGAGATCTGTATAATATGTCCATGAATATATTTTATTTTTTTATTGTAAAATCTTAGAAGGTAAATATTTGACGAACATACTGTGGGTATTGTATTCAGTCTGGAAGTACAATAGAATCAGACAAATTGTTATCCTAGCGCCGAAATCACACGTAAAATTGAATTGGAGCTGCGGAAATAGGAATAATATTTTACCCCTTTTGGGTCGAGATCGGATCATGAGGTATTGCTACTGACTTCATGTTAGGTAATAGTTATTGTATACTGTCGCGTACCTAAATAATATAAAATGGAGACAGACATGAGCATTGGAAAACAAAGAGCTTCACAAAATTTCAGCGAATAAACTTAAGATAGATAGACATACATAAGTCTTATTTACTGAAAGATATAGTTAAAAAAACGTCTGAAAAGTTTCCCAAACGACATTTTCCATTAGCGAAATGTTTTATGAAACATCAACAGAGGAAAAACTAATTCAGCGAGATGCGAGGGTCCCTTGCGATCTGCGGCTTATTCCAATCTAACAACGAAATTACAAACATAATTATAAACATCTAAGACCTGGGCTTTTGTTGTCCCCAGCCGGGATTCGAACCCGGGACCTCTTGCATGGTAGGCAGACGCGCTACCGCTACGCCACAGAGGTCGAAAATTACTCCTTGTGTAATCTTCCTCCAACATCAAAATAATGAGCAAATTCGTTGTTCTGCATCGGGACTAGCAAAGATTTACAGTTGTAGCATAGATTTGTTATGCAAACAGTACTACCTACCTTATCAGCAACGCCATAATTCCATGATTTTTTTAAATATTGTATTTTAGTAGTTTTTTATTTGTTTATTAATTGTTTTTATCTAGATATGTATTGGTGAATAACACAAGACTTTTCTGTGTTTACAGACCATTATCAATTCACTCCGTTCTGCTTAATAATTTTGTAAAAGGTACCTACTAAAGCTGGTTCTGCTCCTAATTACTACATTGATCATTGGGAAAAATGCTGAGATCCAATTAGGAGATCTACGCTGATATCGGACTACTACTGGCTTTCTAGAAAGACATAGGCTGGCTGGATCAATGTCACATCTTTGCTACAGACAATGGCCCAACTATGAGGCTACGTTTGGATAACTCTGGTCTAGTTAGACCAATTTCAACAGTCGTTAGTTCGATTCGTCACAGCGCTGGCGCTTATGGGAGAAGGCCGGGATGCGCCGCGAAGTCGTATTTGCCCCTCACGACGCCTCAGGGACCCGTTTCTCTGACAACAAGAAGAAAGAGCCTAGTAATTGGTTACAGACACTTGACTTCTTTCACTTATTGTTCTGTGACCTGAAATATTGCCTTAGGCATAACGATGCGCCTTATTCTAACTTTGCGTTAAGATATACCGGGTTGAGTAGGAACTTTTTTCTGTAGTTTCTTTTATTTTGATGTCATACTCGATACAGATCATCCAAAGATTACATTGTTATGGCATCAGAAGGCAAAGCAAGCTTTGAAACGACTGTAAGGGCGTTTTCTATAAACAATCTACTGATACTATACCTACAGATTAGCTATTGGCAATGATACTTAGAATTTGCCAGTCCTTCACAACCTCACGCTTGGAGGGGTAGGCAGAGACTCCTTGCCGCAAACATCTTTTGGACGTCTTTCGCTATATAAATATTTTTCCGTATAGATCAAACATCGACAAATTCAAGAAATAGGAAGCAGCCAAGATAGTCAGTTTTGAAGAACAATGTGACGAGTGTAACTTACGGCAATGTAAATAGGTACTTACGTCGTTTAGTTTGCAAATGAGCTCTTCACCAACCAATGTGTTTCATTATTTCGGGCACGGCATTTCATGCAGTTTAGCCCAGGCCATAACGGTGACGCGTTGAGTGCTCGACCACAGGCTCGACCGGCTAATTAACAGCATCAGTGGCGCGGCTTCAGCCATTACTGCCTGCTTTAGATTAATAGGATTACATATCTATCCGAAAAAGAGAGATTTTCTCGATAATCTAACTTCTAATTAACAAAACAATCATCAGCCATTCCATACTGAAGATTCTACTTACAACATAAAAGTGTAATATATACTAAAGATGTATGTATAAGCCAAGAAATAGGTAATATTTTTATTTTTTCGCGAGGTTGGAGTTTTCCCACTGGCAAGTCCTATTTATATTGACTAGAACCCCTTATTTTCGCTTAGATATGGGAATTGCGTTACACTGTAATCTGACTAGGCTTTCTACTCTCGACACACAATACTGAGAAACGTGACTATTGTGGGTAGAGTATAGAGAGACTGAAATATGTCACGGTGCGGGAAATATCACTCCCGACTAATTTAACCCCCTAATCTGCCCCATTGGGGCTGATTAAAACAAATAAAAAAATAGCATTAAAAATTGTTAAAATTACTTTGCTGAATTCCGCCAAAAATCCTACAAGCACCATGCGGTTAGCTAATGCACCGCCCTCCCTCCCACTTTTTCAAGCAGAAGCAAGACACGAACACACCACCACCAACACCAATACTTGTGTGAGAAAACACGCGACGCGTTTCGCCTCTAACACGAGGCATCCTCAGGCTCCCAAATGCAAGTGGATTTCCGCAAAGTTACGCCTGATTCTATACAACAAATAAAAAAATCTCAACGACCACCCCTGATTGTAAAGTTTATTATAACTGATAAGTTTTTTCCTGTGATTTACTGGCGTTATCATCACAGCGCGTTCGATACAACGATGCTCTAATGACTATTCTACCATTACAAAATATTGCAGAGCATTATTCGGTATTGTGGGTAGAATATACCTGACCATCAACAACTCACGATCAGAGAGGCGACAGTTGGACAGATCAGACATTAAAGCCGATAGGGCGGCGGCAGGGCATTATTTGCATAACAGGACGCGCCGTGAATAAAGTGGAAATGACCCCGTCGGGAGCTCTGGTGGCCAGCGACGGCGCCAATATTGCTTTGATTTACAACTGGAGTGCCACCGCGCCGATGTTAATGTATGGGCGTTTATTTGCATCCTCGAAAGGTCATACTGATGGACAGCATAATGCGGCATATCGCCCATCGGGGCACATCAGCGTGAAGGAGGTGGCGTCCGTACATACGTCATTTACCAGACTACTTATTTACCAGTATGGATATATGGACGTCTGTATGGACGCCACCGCGTTGTTATGTTTCATCCTCTGTCTGTGGGCTAAACCAGTCAATCAGGTTGCATCCTGGTAAACTTTGATCAGCGGCCACTCGCAGACTACACGTAGATATTTTTTTTATCCTCAACCAGTCTCTTTCAGTGGTCAAACAACTGATTTAGGTAGATGTGTTTATGAACCCACATCATCACATCACATAGTAACGTCAACCTACATATTTTTATAATATGTTACCTACAATTATACGTCCCGCTGCAGGGCACAGGTCTTCTTCCTTCTATGTTTTATTACACAGTTAGCAAGTGGCAATTGCTAGTAAAACTTGACAAATGCACGTAACTAAGAAAACAAAGTCATTGGTACATGCCGGTATATGAACCTACTATCTACCGAATCATGCATCAACCATGAACTGTCTATCGGGTTACAGCTTACGTTGCGGTGATAACTTATCTTACAAAGTAAAATAAAGCCTGGGAACTTTGTAAGTGCGGACTTACTTTGTAGTTGACACAAGTGGACCTTTTCACAAAGACAAACCCTTTGTCAAATTTATTGCTATGTCTGAGTTGGAATTTACTTATAATTAATATAGTTTTCAGACAAACAACTTTGCGACTCAGTGGCAATATTGATTTACGTCTATTACGATGTGACATCATAAATGCGCACAAACAACTCACGCTCACTAACTCCCAGGAAGATGTATTGCTTTTGGTGAAATCATACAATCAGAAGCTCGCCAAATTCGCGGCAGTTTATCCAGGCCCTTACGGGAGCAGCTAGATAAGGAATAGGTAAACTAAGACATTTTACTAAGCTATTTTCTATCGATAATGGCCCCTGCTACCGACTTTTGATGAGTTCCGTTCCCTGTAATGTACTTAGCGGTTAATTGCCGCTGCTAGTTTATAGTCCTTTCCTAAGCAAACAGGCATTATTGATGCCTGAATAAAAGAACCGGTATAAGAGCGTATTAAGGAAAACTCCGTAATAGGGATTCAGCAGATTTATATTTGTATGTTATGTTCGAAGCAGATTTTCATGAATATTATAGGGACTTCATACTAAAAATATAGAAAATATTATTAAAAATATGTCACTTTAAAAAAATTACTCTAACAAAAATAATACTTTAGACTAAGAATTTTTTTTTTGTTTTGTTTTTGTTTTTATTCTTTATTGGAAAACCAAGAGCATATACTTACACGAGGAATTTTTACAAAGATAAGATGAATTAGATTTAAAACCAATAACAGGTTTTCACTGACAATCAGAATAACATTTGGATTTATTAAATTATTAATTAACTATTGTTTATTTTAATTGTATTGCTGTGGATTTTTGTTGAGTAAATAAAATAAAAATAAATAAATAAATTTGGATTTACATAACAAAATTATCTTAATGTAGTTAACATATTATTTTTTTTTTGTATTTTACGTGCTTTTTTCAATTTAAATTTATTAATGATCCCCTTTTATATAGGAAAAAAGGGTATCGTTCATTGACATAAATTACTCCAATATTTTCTATCACAGAAAGATCAACCGCGGCTGTTTGTAATTAAAATTAAAACACTGCAAAACACTTTTTACACTGCATAAAACCAAAATATACGAGTATATACATCTTTGAAAATTTTTTTTCACTGTGTTAACCTAATGTATAAGAGTCTTTCGCCCGATATGTGAAAACTAGTGTTGGCCGGCCGACCATAAGACGTAACATTACATTTACATACAAGCACATACATTGCTTCTGACCCCACACTAGGATACCCTATGTCGTGGGAACCAGAAACAACGACATCACGAACATGTAAACATCTAAGACCTGGGGTATTGTTTTGTGTCCCCAGCCGTGGTTCGAACCCGGGACCTCTTGCATGGTAGGGAGATGCGCTACCGCTGCGCTACAGAGGTCCGATCGTCCGGTCAAGACGCCCGTGCCAAGATTTTAATTTTTTATTATTTTGCGACCTTCTTCTTCTTCTTCAGGCTATATTATGTAGTCCACTGCTGGACATAGCCCTCCCCTAATGAGCGCCATAGCGCCGTGTCTTCAGCTTGCCGCATTCAGCATCTGCCTGCAGTTTTTTGCAGATCGTCATCCCACCTGGTCGGAGAGCGTCCTACACTACGACCTGATATTGAAATATATCATTTAGACGCGCCATTTTTTTTAATTGTCAAACAGACAGTAAACAAATTCGAAGAAACCAAAAATACCAATGGTGTAGGTAGCGAAAGATATAGGTATAGGTATCCAGTCCATACAGTAATAGAGACACAAAGTAATGGACGATGAGACAAAAGACGTAAGTATAGACTTGCAGCGGTATTAGTCCGGATTAACCTCGATTGCCCAGAATAAAAATGTACTAAGGTCAAAAACGCATTATGGAGAAGAAATAAAATATTCCCTGGACGTGGGAGACTTTCTAGTCGATGTGAATTGGCATTGTCCTAAATAGTGGCATAAGTTACAAAGAATTCGGCATTTTAAAGGTTACCTAATAATATTCATTGATATCTTGTATTTTTGTGAATAAGTGTATGACTTTTTCGACCTTCTAAAGTCATACACTTACTTTTTCGACCTTCTAACTTTTTGTTCCACACGTCAATGAAAGTTAAATATTTTTTAAGTATAAAAGCCTATAATTATGTTGATGTCTCGCTGTTCTGTAAAAAAAAATGGACTAATACTTTTTACAAAAAGTGTAGAAATTTAAGACTAAGGTTTTGCTCAGACTTTTTCTGTGTTAGTTATTTTATTGCACTTATAAGCATTATAAATGTATAATCTACAGCCATTTCATAAAAAAAATAGTAATAAATGCGCTGAATTTTCGGTAAAACAACTAATAAAGTTTACTTCCGCTTCTTATAATTTTGCACAAACTGTACTCACTAACCGATATTTATCACGTACTTCCATTGCTATGACGCACTTCCTGTTTTGTAGGCTAACATTCTTTTTTTTTGCTTTGATAATTAATGAAAACAGCTCAACTTAAAAGTTTTCGGCCCGGGCTCTCAAAATTACCAAGATTTTAAAAGAACTTTTCTTATAAGACAGTGGACATCCCCAATGGACACTTGAACGGACTGCATTAGCACAGCAAGGCAGCGTTTCCGTTTACCTCTTCCGCATCTCTAATGCGCACTCAGTTTAATTCAATTGCTGTTCGAGCAATCGGAAAGCGCACTAAGGGAAGTCAAAGACTCCAGCGGCGCTCGATAGCTCCCTCGGCTTCGCGAAATTCCTTCCTGAGCACATTGTCTTCAAATTCCGGCTTCCAGAATCTTCTTTGAAGTTTAGGTTCAGACGGGTCCACGTATGCTTAACTAAGTATCCTGGTGAACTTTATAGCACTTACAACTAATTATAACCTATAATTGGGCCTTACAAGTAAAATTAAACTTAATGTATTTTATGAAATTTAAGTGCCTGAAGCGCTCGTGGCCTAGGCGAACCGAGTGATTGGAATCAATCACGTGGTTAAGCAACACAGGCGCGGTAAGGTACGGGATGGGTGAGCGTCCCGTGTCTACCGCTAGTGGCATTTTTCCGAGCGCTTCCGTGCTTCGCAAGGCACGTTAAGCCGTTGGTGCCGGCTGTCATATAATGGCAGTCGTTAAGCCATGTCAGAGGCCTTATGGGCGGCTTGATAAATTCTGACAGTAAGGCCCGCCACTGTCTTACAATCCTCCACCAACCCGGACTTGGCCCCCGTGGTGGAGTATGGCCTAACCTTCCTGCGATGTAGGAAGAGACCCGTGCCCCAGCAGTGGGGACATATAAGGGTTGATAACGTGATAGCGTAACGTGAAGTGCCTGTTGGATTACTAAATAAAGAAATGATGATATCAACCCGTTTGTATACCCCCACTACTGAGGCACAGGTTAAGCCATGTCAGAGGCCTTATGGGCGGCTTGATAACTTCTGACAGTAAGCCCCGCCACTGTCTTACTATCCTCCACCAATCCGGACTTGGCACCCGTGGTGGAGTATGGCCTAAGCTTCTTGCGATGGAGGAAGAGAGATAGATAAAATAGAATGTCTGTCCATGATCGATCATCAATACCAATCACAATACCTCCCACGGTCCGTAATAAACGCCATCTTTTAGAAAGTAACCCAGAGAGGCGATTCCAACATAAAATTTTCAATTACGATTTTTGTCGATTTTTCGGCTTTATCTAATAATTATTATTGAAAATTTTTTATGAGAAGGAACAGCAGAATTTGCTCTATAATTATTATAAAGCAAAAGTTTTAAATGACAACACTAATTGACATGTTTCAGGAATTCCGCATTTTGGTATTGATAATTATTAAAATAATAATGATGCTGCAAAAAATGATGTAAGGAAATACTTATTAAAAATAATTATTTGCTGATAATATTAGCTTTTTTTGCTGACCGCATATTCCTGCTCAAACTGCTGACTAAACTAATTGTTTGCTACTCAAAATTATTCATGTCAAACATTTCTGTGGATAAACCAAATATTAATTTTCCGTGTCATTTTAGTTCATTTTTAGGTCAAACAACTTATTACTGCGATGTGCGAAAACTCGTGTTTCAGAGGAAATTCTTTGAAATTCTGCTTTGAATAAATCAGGGCTACAAAATAAAGCCGCGCTTGTCTAACAAGAGGGGACAAATGAATTTGAGCACGAACGTAAATCCCACATACTCGTGATGAAAATGTAGGCTTCGTGAAACAAAAGAAAATACCAACAGACATTTTTTTCAGCTATAAGAACGCCTGTTTGGTACTCGGTAGGCACCGAGTGGAGGTACCTACTGTTATTTCACGCGTTCGAATCATTTTAACTATTAACTACATTATGATTGGTACTTGATTCGTGTTGACTCTTCCAAATTACATTTTAAATTAATGTTTGCATACAAAATGAGGGATTAATTTGACTACTGAGTGTAATTTGATTTAAGAGGTTTTATTTACTGGCGATTGTGACACTAGCAGACCGCATGAAGTGCGATTTTTTAATAAAATAATTTCACAAAATATAAATCTAATTCATAGCAAAATGTCACAGAAAAAAGTTGTTCTTAAACCTAAATCGACTGCGTTGTTGGTCGAGCAGCTAACACGCTTGACAACCAAAATAGAGGCCGTGGGATTAATTTCCACTGAACTCAGTCGCAGTCGTATTAGAAGATCAATCTAGGTGTATTTTTATGTCTCTGATATCCTTGCCTGGCTATTCTAGTTCGGGAGCGGGACAAGGATAGTGTTGTGTGGGAGTATTACGAGTATTATAAGAATTGGCGGTTTCCTGGAATCGCGCATATTGGAGGTAGATAGTAACCTGGGATTCTACAGTATTACTTGACCCTGCATAATTTTCCATTGTCAATGTTCGATTGATATGCATAAAAGGGTTTTTTTGCAATTTCAAATTTTCTCATATTAAAATGTATTGCACAAGTAGTATTTTCCAAATATGTTCGTTCCACCATGTATAGTGAGATATCTTAATAACGTTTCATTATTGCCTCTAAGTATTGTTGAAACGGGAAAGCGTAGGCGGTTCCTGAACGCCCATGCACGTAAGTAGGTAGGTACCTACCAACATTAATTTCAGCGTGTCCCAAAATAGCTAGGTATTATTACAAGAAATATGGTGCCACTTGCCACGATCATGACAAACTTATTTCGCTTCATAAACATTAATAAAGTCATCTAATACATTCGGTTGCCAAAAGCTCCCACAAGTACCTACCTTCTTACTCAATACTTTTATAAGCAGAAAGTTTATCTTTCTGCATAAGCTTGATATTATCATTTTATACACACGATAGTTATATATGTCTCTCGAATATCGGAGCCTACGCATCAACTTGTTATTGGATAAAATCATAGAAACATGTAAGAAACAAATAAGCTCCCGAATTATTTAAGTATATCTATATCTACCCAGGACTTGTACCGGGTCGTGGACAAAATAACAGTTATTGGATTCCTATTTTGTATCATAAGTATTTACGAGTAGAACAGGGTACATTCCATGGCGTGAGTGTATCAACTGTTTTTACTTGACTCCATTGGACGTAACGTTGCGGTCAATTTTAAGAGATTCTCGTTGAAATTATAATAAGTAGCAGTTGAACCCTGTGACAGTAACAAAGTTCTTTCGTAGGGTTCTGTAATTATTGAGAAACCCATGTCATTGTTTTGCTATGTCCGTCTATTTGTCTGTCCGCGGCTTAACTCGCAGACGCTTAGCACTACATAGAAAGTTGAAACTGGCATAAATAGAACTATAACAAAATATTATGCGGACCAAATGGTGAAAATAAATCATTGTTTATTAATGTACCCCCCTTTTACTGAATTTTCTTCTGAACTAGGCATGATTTTCTTCTTGACTACCCCACAGTGTGCTGTGTGGTATAGTAGGTATCGTCCAATTAATCTTAAAAATATCATGAGCGTAGGAAAACAATTTTATTTGGTTTAGGGATTCCTTTGCTAAATATAAGGTTTTGAAGCGCAATTTTTTTTAACAGTGTTGTGTCCAGTCTTCTCCTAAAGATCATAAAAAAACCCGCATTTTGACGGCCAACTGCGGAACTCTACAGTACGCGTGGCTCGACACGCACATAGCCAATTTTTTTTTTGTTGTTGTTTCTTCGATGTTCTCAAAACAAGGAATGCGAAACTAAAGAATACCGTGAATGTAACCGCGTTTTCATAATCCTAGTAGGTACGCTCGGACAGTGTGGTTTATTTTAACAACTGTGAAGCAACTCGTATCTCGGGCGATCTGAGTCCAAAAATCGTCCCTTTTCAACAGTGTTCTAAGATCACTGGTATACCTACACGATACAAGTAGAATCAATATCAACCCTTTGTATGTCCTCACAGTTGGGGCATGTGTGTTTTCCTGCATTGATAGGCCATACTCCATCACGGGGGCTAATTCCGGTGTCGTGGGGGATTGTAAAAGAGTGGCTGACCTTACTGTCAGAAGTTATCTAGCTTCCCATAACTTCCCAACAGATTATCCTGCCTTGCGAAGCACGGAAAAATTGCTACTAGCGGTAGTTACGGGATCGTCACCCATCCAGTAGCTTACCAAGCCTGTTGTTGCTTAACCCAAGTGATTGATTCCAATCATTCGATTGTAATAGGCCACGATCGCATCAACGAGTAGTGTCTTTAGTAAAAGAGGTAACTCCGTCCGATAGAACTAACATCCTGAAAACCCGGCTTTAGCTGAAAGAAAAAAAGGTTTAGCTAAATCCGCCTCCTTTACAGCGGCTTTGCTCGCAACCACTGATGAAAGACTACCCACTCTTTGTGTATGTGTGACTTGCAACACAGTGCGCCCAGATGCTGTATCAATCTCGCTGATGGTTTAATCTCGGGTAGCGCTTGCGTTTCCCAGTTTTTACCTTGCATTTTTCTCGAGAAGGCTAAGATTTCGAAACTGTTGTTGTAGGTAGGTACCTAATAGTTATGGTGCAGACTGTTCAATCTAGGTAGTAAGTATCTGAAATTGTACGACTTGCATCTAGTTAAACATACATACATACATACATACATACATACATAAACTCATACATGTAACCCAGAGTAGGCAAAGACCATACATAATATACAGTAGATCAGGGTATATCTCTTCCGCTTATCAACATTAATTAGTAGCTGCATGCACGTCGTCGATTTCGGGTGCTTTTTACCCTTTCCATTTCCCTGGGGCGTTCCTTACCGGCCGCCTTCTTTATGCTTTAAGTCTCGCTATTATACAATGACATAATAGTTAGGTACTTAAGTAAGTAGGGACCAGCAGCTTCGCTGTAGATATTAGTTACATGTGTTTAGTGTTTTCTGTTCAGTTAGTTTTACAAATTGACAAGAGTCTCAATATTATATCTGATCGCGAAGGATTCTTATAACATTCCCAATTAAATCATTAAATTATTCCACAGTATCTTTATTTAATTCAACTAAGTGGATCGAATAGAGAAATATGGCCTTATTTACAAAAAAACGTTACACTAAAATTAAAGGAGTTTTCTTTTAATCAATCTTCCCTGTAAAATCTCCACCGCAGACTATTTTAGGGATCGTTTTTGGAGTTCATCATCAACCCATTATGTCCCCACCGCGGGGCACGGGTCTCATTCCTAAGGAAGGTGTAGGCCATACTCCACCACGGGGCCGTAAGTACCTAACTATTATGGCCAAGTCCAGATTGGTAGAGGCTTGCGAGACTATTGGCTGGACCAGCCAGACAGTAAGACCAGCCAGGCTGGTCTTACTGTCAGAAATTTTAAAGCCGCCCTAAGGCCTTCGACTTGGCTTCACGAATGCCATCTATCGACGGCAGCCGGTACCAACTGTTTAACGTGCCTTGCAAAGCACGGAATTGCTCGGAAAAAGCCACTAGCGTTAGTCATAGAGGGTTTACCCATCCATGCACTGAACGCGCCCTGTGTAGCTTAACCTTCATGATCGTTTAAGATCACTCCGCAGCCGGGGCTACGAGCGATTCTGTTGTTTTTGGGGCGTTTTTATAAATTTTGTATTAATTTTATAAAAAAAGGCCGTTAATGTTTTGCCAACTGGCAATTCTCAATCATGAAGTACACAAAGTATTTTAGATTGTACCAAGAACTTTTCGTAGCCTCCTGTTATGATTCGAAAAGTAATCCATAATGATGTTCTTGTAGTATAAGTAGCTACATAATATGAGGAATCTACATTTAATTTTCTTTGGTTCACAAGCAAATGTATTCGTAAACCAGACAATCGTTTAGGAGAGTTATTTGACGGGTCAAACGAAAAATGATACTGGTACCGTATTTAAATTGAACTTGTTCCTGTCACGAGTCGTAATACTCATGAGTCACGTTCGGTGCCTCACTTTTAACTTATTCGATAGGTACACACCTTTGCTTGCTCTTATCTAGACAAAAATAGGGCCTGTTTTTGTTTGCTCCACAGAGGATTGTGCATTTGGTGAAGCATCCCTGCTGAGAATCAGCGAAAGCGCAGCAGGGGGCGGCCACGTTACCTACGGCAATTGGTCACGATTACGGTTTATAAAAGATTCGATTGTTTGCGTTCTTCGAAATAGTTTTGACTATTAAAAATGCTTTAACTGCTCGTAAAATACTTAATCTACGGTCTGTTGTCTGCGGTTTAGCACGTCAGTTAACGCATTTAACGCCCATTTTTGTAAATATATATATTATTCGCGAATAATGGCGTTTTGGTCGTGATCGTTACGTACGCAGTGTTTATTAAGTAAAGCATTTTCATATCGGGTTGAAATAGGTGATATTTTGTTATAGACCTACGTGACCTTGCCATGAGGAGGAGTCCAAATTTGGTTGAAATTATCTTACGTAATAAATGAACAGCTAGACTATGGCTCCAGCAATAGATCGTGTTTAGACTGCTCTATCGATTCTTTCTAACCAACGCTAATGTTTCGAGTGGAAGTGGAACTACTAAAGGTCAGCGCGGTTTATCAACCCCCGAGTAATTTGTTAAGCCGATAGAGGACGAATAAAGTTATCGTCGCATTTCTCTGGATTGTTGCGAGATAAGTATATGTAACTAGCTTTTCTGTACGTAATACAAAGAGTATTGTAAAGAGGTTCGAAATTTCACAGATGCCTGTGAGTCGCCCACACGGAAAAAAATCTGCTTTAGCAAAGTACCAATTTGGCTTTGTTAAAAATTACTCGACTACATACAACTAAGATACATTTAAAACGCTCATTAAAGCTTTGTTAACTATAGACGAGCAAGTATTGCTAAATGGTCTTGGTTATTTTAAATTAAAGTACTTCTTTATTTCCAAATGAGTGTCTCCATAAATGTAACCTTTGCAGAATACAATTACAAATAGACAAGCTTACATTGTTAGCTACGGCTAAACATGTTATTTAATTTAAAACGAGGAAGCCTCGGTTAAACTTAGACAAGGTTGCTCTGACGCAAGTACCGTGTAACTAATTTAAAAACGTCCCTTATACTTTTTGTTTCCAAACAAGTGGCTCGATAAATGTAACCTTTGCGGAATACAATTACAAATAGACAATCTTACGTTGTTAGCTACGGCTAAGTATGTTATTTAATTTAAAACCAGCAAGCCTCGGTAAATTTAGACAAGGTTGCTTTGATGCAAGTACCGTGTAACTTATTTAAAAACGTCCTTTGTACTTTTTTGTTTCCAAATAAGTGGCTCGATAAATGTAACCTTTGCAGAATGCAATTACAAATAGACAATCTTACGTTGTTAGCTACGGCTAAGTATGTTATTTAATTTATAACCTGCAAGCCTCGGTAAACTTAGACAAGGTTGGTTTGATGCAAGTACCGTGTAACTAATTTAAAAACGTCCTTTGAACTTTTTTGTTTCCAAATAAGTGGCTCGATAAATGTAACCTTTGCGGAATACAATTACAAATAGACAATCTTACGTTGTTAGCTACGGCTAAGTATGTTATTTAATTTAAAACCAGCAAGCCTCGGTAAACTTAGACAAGGTTGCTTTGATGCAAGTACCGTGTAACTAATTTAAAAACGTCCTTTGTACTTTTTTGTTTCCAAATAAGTGGCTTGATAAATGTAACCTTTGCGGAATACAATTACAAATAGACAATCTTACGTTGTTAGCTACGGCTAAGTATGTTATTTAATTTATAACCAGCAAGCCTCGGTAAACTTAGACAAGGTTGGTTTGATGCAAGTACCGTGTAACTAATTTAAAAACGTCCTTTGAACTTTTTTGTTTCCAAATAAGTGGCTCGATAAATGTAACCTTTGCGGAATACAATTACAAATAGACAATCTTACGTTGTTAGCTACGGCTAAGTATGTTATTTAATTTAAAACCAGCAAGCCTCGGTAAATTTAGACAAGGTTGCTTTGATGCAAGTACCGTGTAACTAATTTTAAAACGTCCTTTGTACTTTTTTGTTTCCAAATAAGTGGCTCGATAAATGTAACCTTTGCAGAATGCAATTACAAATAGACAATCTTACGTTGTTAGCTACGGCTAAGTATGTTATTTAATTTAAAACCAGCAAGCCTCGGTAAACTTAGACAAGGTTGCTTTGATGCAAGTACCGTGTAACTAATTTAAAAACGTCCTTTGTACTTTTTTGTTTCCAAATAAGTGGCTTGATAAATGTAACCTTTGCGGAATACAATTACAAATAGACAAGCTTGCATTGTTAGCTACGGCTAAGCATGTTATTTAATTCAAAACGAGGAAGCCTCGGTTAAACTTAGACAAGGTTGCTCTGACGCAAGTACCGTGTAACTAATTTAAAAACGTCCCTTATACTTTTTGTTTTCAAATAAGTGGCTCGATAAATGTAACCTTTGCGGAATACAATTACAAATAGACAATCTTACGTTGTTAGCTACGGCTAAGTATGTTATTTAATTTAAAACGAGCAAGCCTCGGTCAAACTTAGACAAGGTTGCTCTGATGCAAGTACCGTGTAACTAATTTAAAAACGTCCCTTGTACTTTTTTGTTTCCAAATGAGTGGCTCGATAAATGTAAACTTGGCCCAATTCAATTAAAATAGACAAGTTTACACTTTTAGCTACGGCTAAGCATGTTATTTAATTTTAAACGAATAAGCCTCGGTTAAACTTAGACAAGATTGTTGTAATGCAAATACCCTGTAAATTATTAAAAAACGTCCCTAGCACTTATTTATTTTCAAATAAGAGGCTCGATGAATGTAAACTTTGTCAAATTCATTTAAAATAGACAAACTTACACTGTTAGCTACGGCTAAGCATGATATTTAATTTTAAACGATTAACTCCTGGCTAAACTCAGGTAAATTTAAGTGATGCAAATTACCGTTAACTTATTTAAAAACGTCCCTTGTACTTGTTTATTTCCAAATAAGTGGCTCGACAAATGTAAACTTGTAAACTTTGCCGAATTAAATTTAAAATAAACAAGTAAACACTGTTAGCTACGGCTAAGAAAGTTATTTAATTTAAAACTAATAACCCTCGGTTAAACTTAAATAAGTAGCTATGTTGCAAATTACCGTGTGACTTATTTGAAATTTCTCTTGTACTTGTTTATTTCCAAACAAGTGTCTCGGTAAATGTAAACATTGCCGAGTCCAATTAAAATAGACAAACTTACACTGTTAGCTACAGCTGAGTATGTCATTCAATTTTAAATAAACCATTTAGCTAAAGTTAGATAAGTTGCAATGCTGAAAATTACCCTGTAATTTCTAAAAACATAAACTTGTTACAAAGCTGTCGTTACAGAAGCGCTCGGTAGTTTATAACTGAGAGCGTTTACAATTTTTAAGATTGGAACTTATTTAAATAACTTGAAATATTCTCGGTGTCACACAGCAAAGACTTTATGCCTATCACAATAAGAATCATAATTCACTTAAGACTTGTCAAGATTCTTCTTTCTTGGCGGGCACACACTGATTGGCTGATTAGCGTAGCGAGCTGACGAGTCGAGTGTTGCCACTATATAATTTGTCATGATGATTTTGTAGCTTTTGGCCCCTCTTCGTAACTTGTCTAAATTATTATTGCAACTGATAGCTGATTGCATAATTTTCATTAAATTCTAGCCTTTGATGAAGTGAAGTAATAAATAGTCGACAATCAGGCGACTTAAAAAATGAGGATTCCAATTCGACTCGTGTGAATGTTCTATGTGGGCTTATTGAACGAGGGAGTAAAGCATGCGAAGTTCTTAGAGTCTTCTAGAATAATCCAGCGTTTGTATGTGTGACTTTTCTTACTTCTTTATGCGTCATTTTATTTATCTCTTTCTGACCCACGGGAGAGAAGAAACAGGAACCTTTGAGTGTAATTGATGGGTTTTACAGAAAACCAGCTTTTGCCCGCGAGTTTTTTCATAGAAAAATCCTTATATTTTATAAAAAAAACATACTTTTCCGATCTTTTAATAGTTACTCTGCTTTTTGGAGACGTGAGAGAAACACAACAAATAAAAAACCATCAAGATCGGTCCAGTCGTTCTCGAGTTTTTGTGTCCGAACAAATACGACTTTGTTTCAAGACTAGCTTTTGCTCGCGACTTTATCCGCGTGGTCTACAGAATTTTTTTTCGTGACATTTTCAGATAATTTGATAGTTATTCTGCTATTCGCGATGGAGAAAAATGCAACAAATTAAAAACCATGAAAATCGATCCAGCCGTTCTCGATTTACAAGTGTTAGAACAAACAAGACTTTGTTTTATATATTAAGGTAAAATTTTATTAGTTTCCTCTTGATATTTGCACCTTTCCTAGTGCTATGTTATGAAAATAGGTGACACCATCTTTATTTCGTATCGTTAAGGTCTTATTTTGGCACTTTATTGTAGCACATTTTAGCCACTAGTCAGCTTTGTAGTCATCAAACGTATAATGATGGAATGGTGCTTACACTGGATTTAAGCTCAATTTTGCGGTTACGTTTTTTGAACGCCTATGAGTTGCTTATTTGTATTGTAAGCAATGTAAAGTCATTGTGTACATATATGTACACTTTATGGAGTCTGTAAAAATGTAAACTCTTAAGTCAAAAAAATATTTCTGTTTCCTGTTTTTATTATCCGGGCTGAGTTATGAGAAATCTGGAAGTTTTGGGTTAATTTTCCTGTGAGTATAATAATCAAAAATACAACTATATTGTTTAAATCCAAATGTAACTTTTAAACCTGCCTTGCGTAACTTTTGCCGGACAGGTATTGGCAACACTGCGACACGAGGAACAAATGAACGACCGGCCGGTCATTTTCTTCACAATTTTCTTTCAACATTTTTATCATTACTCAAGTTGTGCTGGTTTTATTTCGAGGATTATTTTAAAGCTAATCTGTCTTCTTTAGATTAAGTGTGTGTGTGAGGCGGCTCATCCATCGATCCAACGACGAGGAATTAAAAAATCTTCTGACAGCATGGGATTTGAAAGAGAACATTGAAGTTTTCAAAGGCAAGTAGACAAACCAAAACATATTTTCTTTCACGTTGTTTGTTATAAATTTACTGTTTGTACACTTAGCGACACGACGCGCTACCCCATGGTAGCTGGTGTAGGTAGGAGTATCAGACAAAAAGGAGTATCTATATGGGGTAATAGGGACGTCTTGTCTTGTTACCTATATAGGGAAAATCAATTACCACATGGCTTTATTAACTGGCTTACACTCACTTGCAATAAACTACGAATAATTCTAATTTTCTCCACTAAGACCCTCACTGATGGGGCAAAGTGGAAACCTAAAATCTCAGCAGAATCTGGGGCAATAGTGGGGCAGATTCCACTAGTCTTAAGTATCGGTGGCTTTCGCCCCACCTGGATGTTTATTATTAATAAATCTCCCTTGAGGAGATACTTTTTTCGATATTTCGCATTTGGCCCTATAGTAATTTGTGCTCAGTTTCAGTATAGTAACCTTCATGAATATAGCACGATTGCATGTACATACGTTCCTACTTAACTACAACTTATAATTTTTTGTTTTAGGCTTGCGGTTGCTGATAACCAGTACTCTAGAAGGGAAAAGCCTATTAAATCAGGATAAAAGTATTTCAATAAATAATGCGGCACGTCTGATTTATTAAGAATTATTGCAACGTGTATACTACGACAAAACCCAGAAGACTGCGCCGATTTAAGTAGCTCGGGTTATACCATCGCAATGGTTGGTTACTAGACTACCAATAGTGTGAAAGAAACTATCATTACCGGACTAATATCTATTGAACAACTACGCATTATAGAGACTCACCCACCAGGTAATTTTCTTCGAAAATGTAATTCCACTCATGCCGGGACTCGAACCCGTGACCTCTGGCTGTTCGCTCCAGAGGTTGCGGGTTCGAGTCCCGGCATGGGTAGTGTGTAGCTTCTACATAGGTTTTTAAAATACAATGATAAGTGAAACATATTTGATGTAAGTTTTTTTACGAAATAGGCCTATTTCCAATAGGGTTAAGCAAATTAACGCATTTTAATTCTCGGTGGCCTTTTGCGAATAAGACATCTCTGTCACTTAACTGTTTGTGCCTTTAACTTGCTTGTGTACACTGATTGACATCTGAATGTGTTAATAATGCAGATTTCAATTGTATACAAGATCGTTCCGTATTTTACATTATTTTATGTCCAGAACGTACGAAGCGGAAAAATTTAACAAGTTAAACAATACAGAGATTGGAGGGTTGTTATTTTTGTATTAACTTTTTCACGATTTTGTCATCGTACAGACCCAGCTTAAGTTAATTTATGTTTCTATAGATCTCTCTTTATTAGCAAATAAATTTTACTTGTTCCATTTACACAGTCTTTTCTTTCATGTCTTTCAAGTTTTGTCTATTCAGTACATAATTGGTATAGGCGCAGAAAGTTAATTTTATAAAATTGATGTAATTTTGTGATGTTTTGAGAAAGATCTGTTGTGTAACTTAAATTATTTATCTTTCTCTCTCTCTCTCTAACTAGGCGTTTAGAGAAAGGGTGGGCCACTTTTTGCGCCTAACCACGGTTCACGATAAACAATCTTTTTAGTTTTTCAATTCTAGGCATATACATTTTTTATTCACTTAGGTTAACCACAATGTTGAAAATTACCAAGTTATTCGGTATTGTCAAACTGTTCATTGGATAGCTACAACCTATCAAATTTGTAATAGTAGCCAATTCAAATTGGTATACTTAACCAATAACTATGCAACATGTATTTCAGCTGTGGTCACCGAACTAACCCTCTTAAAAAGTTGCATGGTTATAGGTTAAATATGCCGATTTTAATTGGCTAATATTACAAGGCTGATGTTTTGTAGCTACCCGATTAACATGTTTGACAGCACTGAGTAACTTGGTAACTTTCAACAAAGTATTTTAGCTGTGGTCACCCAATCAACCCGCTTAAAGAATAGCATGGATATTGGTTAAATATACTGAATTGAGTTAGCTAAGTTTACAAAGCTGATGGGTTGTAGGCACCCGATGAACACGTTTGACAGCACCGAATAACTTGGTAACCTTCTACAAAGTATTTTAGCTGTGGTAACCCAATCAACCCGCTTAAAGAATAGCATGGATATTGGTTAAATATACTGAATTGAGTTAGCTAAGTTTACAAAGCTGATGGGTTGTAGGCACCCGATGAACACGTTTGACAGCACCGAATAACTTGGTAACCTTCTACAAAGTATTTTAGCTATGGTCACTCAATCAACCCTCTTAAAGAGTAGCATGGTTATTGGTTAAATATACCGAGTTGAATTAGCTAATATTACAGCGCTGATGGATTGTAGCACCCAATGAACACGATAGATGGTACCGAATAACTTGGTTATTTTCAACAAAGTATTTAAGCTGTGTTCACCCAATTAACCTGCTTAAGCGATAACACCATTGGTTAGGTATACCGATTTTAATTGGCTAATATTACAAAGCATGAGGGTAGTAGCTACCCAATAAATACAAAACAGTACCAACCACTTGGCATGGTTTACCAAGCAACTAGGTTGTATCTGCCGAGTTAGTTAGCTAAATACAACAACTCGCCTTATTAATGATCACAATGAGGTTTGCTATATTTACTGATTTATAAACTTTGCGTGACCTATTTTTTAACATACTTACTGGGTTAATGTTACCAACGTATATCAACAAAGTTCAATGGTTTAATTTTAGCGACAGTGTTTGCAGGCTCCCTCAGAACCAACTCACTCGGTTGTAAATACACAATACTTATTTACTTTTAGCCGTTCATTTTTTTCCGTGCATTAGCTCAGTTGGAAGAGCGCTGGCAAGGATAACCAGAGGTCGCGGGTTCGAATCCCGGCATGGGTGGAATTTTTTGCCTCTAAATAGGTTTTTAAAACTAGTTTTTGCCCGCGACTCCGTCCGCGTGGACTTTAGTTATTCAGCAAAATTTTGCAACTCCGTTCACTCACTTAAGGGTTAAATTTAGAAAAACGGCGAAACACGTTTTTAATCAATTGTGTTGAAGAGTATTTTTAAGTTTCAAGAAAATTAGACAACATTCTTTATACCTCCCATACAAATATTGGCAAACCCTTTTCGCCACCTTAGGGGTTGAATTTCAAAAAATCCGGTCTTATTCCATGCCTACATTATATATAGACCCTCTGTGCAAACTTTAAGCTTCCTAGTCCAACGCCTTGGGCTGGGCGTTGATGAGTGAGTCAGTCAGTTAGGACTTTGAATTTTATTTATATAGATTATTGTTGCTGTGCGTTTCATGTGTGAAGTTAGTAATATATAACTTTACTATAGGTGCCATGTTTCTTATTTTCAAATGCTTTTGGTTGTCGGATCTACCTGTAACTTATAGCCCTGCAAGCGTTTTCTGGCATGAATTAGAGCAACGCATGGCCTGGTAAAAGATATGTATTGTATCCTAGCACGTAACAGGCCAGGCTCGGAGTTAAATTGCTTTGTCACTAACCGGATTTATCGTTGGCCCAAATCGACCCGGCTCTTTCTTTGAGAGAAGCAGAGCCAGCGTATTTCCAATTTTGTCTGCATAAACTACATGGCTCTACAAAAGCCTAAAAAAGTAGGTCTCTAGGGGTTTAATCGCGATCGCTTATTAGGTATATAAATCGTTTATTACGGCTACGTTGCTGTCTATATGTGACTGAATTTGAATATCTGAAAAAATGTTTTGTTGATCGTAAATTTAATTTCCTGTTAATAAACATCACATTTGATTATTTCACGAGCACGTTAAAAACTGTAGCAGTAAAGGATGGATTGTATTTTGATAAATGATGTTTTCGCATACTACCTAAGCAAATTAATGGGCACGAATTTCTACGAATATGAAACACGAATTTATTAATTATTTTTATGTTCAGTCAGAAGTGCGGAAGACTTGCGTGAGAAGATGTCACTCAGTATTCTTGAGTACTTATTATGACGTATTATCCATTTTCGTATCAGTTGTGGATTCTTAAACAACCAAAATCCTAAAAGCTATTCGCAAATCCCCGCCACCGTCGCCCGCCGCTTAGCAAATGAGGGGCGGAACAAAGATCAAGGGGCGCGTAGGAGACAAGTCACTCGGAGACATTTGCATAGAGAATAGATATGGGTGCGACAAGTTATTGTTTACACAGATAGACAGCGCGACTTCTTGTCACGAAAATCTCAGCGCCCTTGGAAGTATGATTACTTACTTACATAACCACTACTAGTTATTGCAATCATGTGGTGACGTTCAATGTATAGTAAGAGATGCTTGACGCTTCACTTCGCGTTTCACAAACTTATTGCGTGTAGTTAACGTATAGCACTACTGTAACCTTGATTTCGTCCACGTTGGATTAGAATATAAAGTGTCAACGTCATGCCAGTGACTAGATCGACAGCCCGATGGTCGGACGGTGTGGTCATGTCGACAGAGGCCCCGAGGTGGATGCGAATAGTGATAGACCGCGAAAGATGGCGTAATGACGAAAAGGCCTTTATCCAACCCGTCGCAGAGGTGGCCCCACAGGTTGATAGTTTCACTTTTGCTACGGAACCAATTAATCAATTGAAAATTTCCATAACGTTCACAGAACCGGAAAAGCTATCGGATATATATACATATTTACTTTCACAACTCTCACGTGGAAAAGGCGTGTCGAATGCAAACCGGTGGCTTGTTGTTAAACTTTGTCATCAAATGTTGCTTAAATTAACCGTTACGTTGCCCTAACTTTACCATGTTACTATGCATTTGCTGCGAGTAATCACCAAAAGGCTCAATAGAAACATGATTCATTACTATAGTTCAACAGAAACCAGTAAAGCTTGATCCCGGGCGGCGCTCGGCTGAGCATCTCTGCCCACGCACGCTTTTGTCAATGCTAAGAAAAGCACGAATTGTTATCATGACGAATGTGATGTTGTGAATTGAAGGGAAAATGTACGTGGGCGGTTCATCTTAACGACAACGGATGGACAGCAATTAAGCTAACGTAATCTCCTGCTTGCTTAACTATTTAGACGTTGTAAATGTTGATAGAAATTATGAGAACTGGCATATATGTTAGAGAACTTTTCGGAGGACGTAGGCGACCCTTCTGAACAAACAATATCGTCAAGTCGTGTAAAAGAAAACATGCACATGGAAGCTATTGATTCGAGTGCCCTCGAGTGAGGTAGAGAATGGAGGCTGTTGCTCACAGTTCGTAGGCAATGTCAACAGTGGCTTATTCAGAGAGCGACACTGATGATCACTGCCACTCAAAGAGTTGCATGACGAAATAATGCTTCACAACACGATGATAAACACAGCTTGACAGTATGTGAAATGCTTATTCTTTGTAAATTAGAGATGCTTACCACGAGACGCAATGGAATGAATGATAATTTGTAATGAATTCTTGTTCTTCGGTTGTGTTCCCTTTGATCTAATTTTGGAATATAATAATGAATGAAGCCGGAGTTTGCGAAACTTTGTTTATTTTCTCTTGCAACTCATTTCAAGTGATGCATGGGTGGAATTTTTAGCCTCTAAATAGGTTTTTAAATTGTCCTTAGCACAGGGTAGTGCATTAAAAAGAATGTAATCATGTGGGTACAGCGGTATCATTCCGATGTAAAACCTAACTGCAAAGTAAGGTACCTACTCGGGGCTGCAAGTGATGCAAATTACTTCAGCCAAATGTTGCTGCCTAGAGGTTCGAAATTTCACTGATGCTGGTAAGTCGCTCATTAGCTCAGTTGGGAGAGCGCTAGCACGGTTAGCCAGAAGTCGCGGGTTCGAGTCCCGGCATGGGTGGAATTTTTAGCCTCTAAATAGGTTTTTTTTAAAACTCGTTTCTGATATACTGAAGTGTACAAGGTTAATTCTAAAATGCGCAATTCGTAAAGTCAGAGTTAGTCATTTGCAACAACTTTTCTTCGATAAATCTTTGGTACTGACGTTTCAACCTGGGTAGAGCACTTGAAACTATTAAAAATTGTATAATCCGTGATAATTTTATAAGTTTAAATGTGAAAACAAAACTCCTGTCCTGACCAAAAGATAATGTAAAATGCTAACTCTAATAGGAATTTCGCTTTTACTTAAGCTTAACCCTATGTAAGCTTACTTTCCCAAACATTTAACAACTAAATACATTACATTTTTATCTTAATATCTGTGACGTGTATTATTTCGAAAAAAAAACGGTATTTTCTTAATATGAAAATAAATACATTACATTAGGTACATACAAGCTGACCCCAGCTTCTTGGAGGGGTATGCAAGACCAGGGATTGCCATTTGCCACGATCTTGACAGATCTCTTTCGAAAATCTATTTAGAGGCTAAAAATTCCACCCATGCCGGGATTCGAACCCGCGACCTCTGGCTATCCGTGCCAGATCCCAGAGGTCGCGGGTTCGAATCCCGGCATGGGTGGAATTTTTAGCCTCTAAATAGGTTTTTTAAAATTGTCCTTAGCACTGGTTAGTGCATTAAAAATAAAAATAGTATAGATCTCTTTCGCTTCATCATCATTTATTAGTCGTTGCATGCACGCACGTCGGTTTCGGGTACTTTTAACAAAGAAATATGCTCGGGCTAATCACGAGATTCCTACATTATATAATTTGATTTGCTGCAGTTGCTAGTTGGTACCCATGGACGGCAATAAATTCTTATGCACCAACGAGCTTATTTTTAGGCGTGAGTAAATTATTGCTTACAAGTGCTTAGAGTCTTGTGAGTCAAGCGGAATCTGTCTCGGTCGCAGCCAACTCAAGCTCTAGGTATACAAGCTTCAGCATTGAGTTACGAGGGCCCTCGATACTTGAAGCGTGCTTGGGTGCCAGTCTCCCACATTACAGTGCCGTCATCAAGCGTCTTTATATACTGCCTTTTGAGCATTATGACTAGGTGGGTAACTTATGACATACCTACCTACGTCCTGAAAACGGACACCAATCTAACAACAGTCCAGAGCTTGAGTTGAGGTTTATCTTCTGGTCTCCCCGGGTTTTCGAGGTCGTGGTCCGTATCGCAACTAGATAAAGGTTGACTTTTGGGGATACTGAAACTTAGTCCTGATTAATTAGCTTTAAGGACGAACATAGATCAGGGTGTTCATTATGCACAGACAGAAAGAAGTTTTGAGTGGATCTCTCCTTTTGCCCCTTTACGGGCCGCAATTCTACGTGATTAATGAGGTGGCCCCGCCTACCAGTTTGAATACACTGTTTTGCCCAACGAGGGTCTATTGGTACGGCCGGCGGCCGGCTTATCGACTTTTCTTTTTTGTTCGTTAAGAGGAGAGTTAAGCGGCCGCTTTTTCTAACGTTTTCCTTAGAGATTGTATCGAAATTTAAAGTGACGAGGAGGGTGCTATTGAGAAAAAAACTTGAGGTTTATCTTATCGTTCCTCAGACTAAGCAAAAACAAAATTTTGTAATACCTTCTAATAAGAGGGACGACAAAATGAATGAAATAGTACCTATGCTAAAATCATACGATGTTAGATCATGGTTTTCTTATAGTATTACCATGTGATGCATAGCCCTTTTGACTAACTCGAACGTCTGGTGTAGGTTTTATACCTATATAATATTATACCTTTATCGAACGCGCCTTCGAACCTTATTTCCTAAGTAATCGCTCTATTTGAGCAACGTAACATCTTTTATAATCTAGTAAGGTTGAAATTTAAAAATGTTGGCCTCCACGCCTCTCGCCATGCGGCGGGCAGACATTGGTGGAGGGTGGAATATTATTTTTTACGCAACGAGACTTTGCCTGGGAATTGCGAGTTCCATTGTCGTTCTATTCAAATTGTACTTGTACGGTTCGAATAACAACTATGTAAAATAAGCTTTTCGTTAACTTTTATGTTAATAACAATAATGTGATAGACGCTTAAAACGAGCCTTTTTAAATGTGGATCCACGGCGTTAATATCATCACAAAGAGGCATTCGAAACATGCAATATGCTTTTTGCAATGCGGTTGTTGGAAAAAAAAAACTCGCGATATTGAGTTTCGTGGAAATACGGGACTAGGTCGCACTGGGGTCGAGGGAGAGGGGGACAAAGCTATATAACAACGTGCTACTTCGAAACGAACTTATCCTCCAAGGCGTGGTCACTACCCAATATTGTCTTTATCTAATGACCTTCCGAAGGGGATGTTTGCTCGCTACATAGCGTGAAAGCCCGTGTCTGCAAAGCTTTTGCAACCTCTGCTAATTTTGTTCGACCTTATGTTAGACATAAGTCGGTTCCTAGATATTCTGTCCTCTAAAATTGTTTACTGTTGCGTTACACGACCCATGTCAAAATCTGATAAAGCTACGTAGCATGAAAACTACTTCTGGGCTGGGCAGGCTTCTTTCTGGCCGAGGAACAAAGAGAAGTGGCGTGTATTTAGAAGACCTGTCCAGCAGTGGACGCATCTGGCTAGAACTGGATACTTTACAAGGAAAATGTTATGCCCAGGACGGATGTATGTTGCCCCGTTAATTAATGTTAAATTTTGTCCATTTCCCTACCGTTTCATTTACCTACTATTTCAGGGGAGGGTAATGCTAGTTAATTACCCACGTTCGAATACCACGTACCGAATTTCGACATGCCTACGCTAGGCGTCTTCCTAATTATGAGAGTTATATCACACAAACATTGCCTGTTGAAAGTTGTTTCAGAAAGATAAATATTGAAACAAGTTGCGAAAGCTCGGAGCCTCAAAGTTGTCGGCAAAGGCTTTTTTATATCCTGTTTCTCGTGTAACATACGGAAGCCTTCTTTACATCCTTAGATGCTTTCATGTATAAATATGTGGCGTTTTACGACTTATATGTCATCATATGCGGTCGATAAGTAAAGGCACACCTACAGCCAGTTTAATTAAGCATCTTAACGTATGTAATCTCAGCTGAGAGTTGACTGGTCCCTAATGCTCTGGACATGCAACAGAGATTAATGTTTGTTATAACTAGCTAAGGGCTTGGGGTGGGAGATCTTTATAATCAGTTACTACTAATTAAACCCGTCAATCAAAAGAATCATGACGATCGCCTTAGCGTTAGTAGATTTTGATGACCAACGCCCATGATGGTGAAATCACACTAGATACCTAGTGTGATTTGCGGGAAAAAAGAACACCGAGTTGCGGGTTTCAAAAAAGTTTCGTAAATCGCTTTGGCACCTATTTTTATTATAATAAAAAAAATACTCCCTCGACATTTTCCGAATGTATTTATTACATCGAGCTTTTTGTGCAACGATTTAATTTGCTGCTCTGGGGGAAAGCCATTTGTTAGGCATATGGAAGTCACGTTTTCCAATCGTACTATGCAGTGGTTCGGTGAAAAGAGGAAGAGTTACACACGCGTGGAAATTCTGTCGTTGTACGTACAGCACGTTTGTTCATATTTGTTAGGGTTCCGTTGTCAACAAGGAACTGTCTGTCTGCCCGTTCGCGGCTTAGCAGAGAGACGATAAGTAGGTACTAGAGAAATGAATTTGGCATATAAATACTCGTACAAATGTATTATGCCTACAAACCGGTAGAATAAATTGAAAAGATATATTTCTTTTAGGTTACCTCCTCTATATACTTAAATTAGGGATGTAATTTTTTTCATGACTACACCTATCGTTATCGCTACACCTAGAGTATCGTTGCCTTGGTCGTTTAAAAATAATTTGGGTGTATGAAGACCATTTTTCCATTTAGGGTTTGGTTTGCAAAATATTAAGCTTTTTTCAGTTTAGAGCGTTCACCCTTTCTCCCGTGTAAACATTGATAAAAGAAAAACTATTACGTGTTAGTAGGCTTCGTAAGTTAACGTGTAATAGGCGACCAACTTATAAAAGGAAAACTCCGCAAAATCCTTAAAAGTTACCTCGATAAAGTTACTAGTTCTGTAAAGCAGATAAGAAAAAACCTTTCGTCAGAACCCTACACGACACGCGCTTGGCCGGTTTTGAGGCATCTAAAGTGTGCCTACGAGACCCTGTCACTATGCCTACGGTGACTTTCTGTCTATCTTTTCTACCTTTGAACCGTAGCAGATAGCAACTGAATTTTTGCTAAGGATTGCCCAAAAAATTAAAAAGAACATATAGGGCGCTACCTGTTTTCGTCACATATTTTGTGAAAATGTCATAAAAAGGGTAAACACATACAAATGTCAAATTTAATGTAGGTAATTAAAGTAGACCAGCAAATAAAAACCAGCCAAGTGTACATGTCGAACTGCCACTAAGGGCCGGTTTCTGAATTGAGAATTTCACTAAGTAACTACTTAAGTAACGTTCTGTTACGCTCTTTTCTGATAAAATCGAAGAGACAGCTCTAGTTTACTATTACTTAGTGAAATTCTCATTTCAGAAACTGGCCCTAAGGAAACGGAAGGGAATTAAACACACATTTTTGCTAAATAAGTAATGGTGACACGGAACCCTCATGTGAGATTCCGACTCGCGATTTGTCGGTTTCTTATGTAGGTTACATATTGCGACTGTTTCAAATAAAAGGCGATCTCGCCCCCTATGCTATAGCATGAACTCGTAGGGACAGACGCACTTAACTGCCGAAAGCATTTTTATTGCTAAAGACAACGTTATCCTAGCTGAATATAAGTAACCGTAAGTGGCCTCGAGTGTAACGATGTCTACCTAAATTGTTCTTTGTGCCGAGCTCCGCGTCACGTACCGGCATTTTATAAGAATTTCCGCTCTACCCCCTTCTCGGTCGGTAGCGTAAGCAGCAGTGGGCGGAACACGCCTGTTTCCTTGAAAATTAAGCAATAGAATTTCCATCGCAGATTCCAAATAACAAACTGGAATAGAGATTTGATAGACGCTCTACACTTGTACTCTGTAAGCTAGGACAGTGTGCAAAATGGACCTTATGGACCGTAGTACCCTCATTCAACCTTTGCGGCCACCTCAAAGTTAAATATTTTTGAATAGATTACATAGTCTTATGTATGCGGAATCTGGGATTCCAATAATTTTAAACGCAATGTCTGACCTCCATGGTCAAATTCGTTCTTTTTTTAAACACTGGCCGCTAATATTTTTCTCTTATATACGTTAGTGTTTTGTTTTTGTTGGGTTTAAAATGTCATATCGCTGAAAAAATGGAACTTACTCGTGAAAATATTCGTGCTATGATTTATTACTGCTGTGTGGTGTCGGCCTAGAGAATAGCACCAACCCAATTCTTCCCGCGGGTGTCGTAAAAGGCGACTAAGGGACACAAACCGGGGGGTGGGCAGCAGCGCCCCCTGCAGTACAATTCCACCAAACTGCGATCCCCAACCCGCATGCCCAGCGTGGGGATTATGGGCATTACCCCCCAATGATGGCACAACCTTGCGCTATGGCGCTCATTAGGGGAGGGCTATGTCCAGCAGTAGACTAATATAGCCTGAAGAGGATTTATTACGATTTTCGAGGTGGTTTAACGCAAAAACAGTGCGTAGATCAATTAACTTCGACTTTTGGTGGTGAAGCTCCATAAAAAACGACTGTGTATCACTGGTTTAGTGAGTTTAATCGCGGGCGCAGTAAGCTCACGGACGAAGTTAAAGAAGGTCGCCCGAAATCGGTGGTTGTGCCACAAAATATTGAAGCTGTGCGAAAACTAATAATGCAAGACCGCAATGTTACGTATCGCGAGATAGAGGCTATTCTGGGCATATGTCTGACGAGCATTCATAGGATATTACATGAAAAAAAAATCTGTAAAAAAAATTTGTTCGCGTTGGATCCCGCACAACTTAACTCAGGATCAAAAAGATGCTCGCGTCGAATGGTGCAAGAAAACCTTAAAAAAATTCAACGGAGGCGACTCAAAATCTGTTTATAATATCTACACAGGTGACGAATCCTGGATCTACGCGTACGATCCCGAAACTAAACAACAATCAACAGTTTGGGTGTTTCAAAATGAGCCGAACCCTACGAAAGTGGCTCGTGCAAAAAGCACTGTAAAGCAAATGGTGGCCTGCTTTTTTGGTATTAATGGCCATGTGGCTACAATAACACTGGAGAATCGCAGAACGGTTAATTCGGAGTGGTACACGACCATTTGTTTGCCGGAAGTATTTGAAGAAATACGCCAAAACAACCAGCGACGCAGAATCATACTTCACCATGACAATGCCAGCTGTCATACATCTCAGGAAATAACTACATTTTTGGATGGTCAAAAAATAGAATTGATGGGTCATCCACCGTACAGCCCTGATTTGGCTCCCAATGATTTCTATTTATTCCCAAATGTAAAGAATAAATTACGTGTTCAACGATTTTCGACCCGTGAAGATGCCGTAGATGCGTTCAAACAGCACGTTTTAGAGATACCTCAATCAGAGTGGAAAAAGTGTTTTACAAATTGGTTTCATCGAATGCAAAAGTGCATCGATCATAGTGGAGAATACTTTAAAAAAAAATAAAAGCATATTTAGCCATATACATTTGTTTATTTTTTCTATTCCGCATACATAAGTAGCAGCCCTCGTATGAGCCTAAATCTGACTTTTTCTTCGTAGGGACTAAAGGGATTAAGGTATTTTCATATACAGGATGTCAAATGAAAGGTATGAACGTTACTAGTGTTATTTTACATTATAAGGCTGAAATAAAAAAAAACTTAATTTTAGGACGAGGCAAAATATTTTATAGGTAGGTACGAACCGCGTGGATCGTTAATAGAAATGTAATGAATTCAGAGTAGAGCTCGCGAGCGTATATAAGTACGTGACCCAAATGCTGGGCTAATAAACAAGGAACAGAAGACGAGCTAGCTGCGACGAAGCGACCCGACTGTCGCTGACGCGTCGACGCCGCGGCCATCCGTCACACAGATCCATTTATACACCCGCCAGCTTAGTGCTCTAGATAAAAAGCGTTCAGATTTTAAACTCTTTAAGCCATTCAGCGTTCTCAGTTACCTACGTATTTGATTTAAAAATATAATATTATGTTTGTAAACAACGAGCCAGTGATCGGATGCCTCACACGGCAGTCACAGGAATCCACGAGATGCAGTTGGATCAATGCCAAACGATACGCTATACTTACGCTTCTACACCCTTTTATCTTTCGTCAGATACAACAATAAAACACTTATTTTACATTTCACACCTGCCGTGACTCTCGAATTGTCTACAGAAAACTTCACTATATTTTTATAACCGAATTCCGTCTTTCCAGGGAGCGCGCTCGGTGTGGAAGTCCACTTCGAGAATAAGGACAGCGGATTTTTCCTGAAGCATACGGCGCGGTGGAGCGGCGCGGGCCCGCCGCCCGAGCCACTGGGCACGGCGCCGCCCGGCGCGCTGCTCTCGCTCGACCGCTTCACCGTGCTGCAGGGCTCCGCACCTGCCTCCGTGCGCGCCACCTACGGGCCCTTTTCTACCAAGCAGACCGTGCCAGCGCGATTCGCAGTGCCCGACCCGCTGGAGCCACCCAGGAGAAATGCTACATTGGTAGAGCTGCAAGAGGCTACCGCGCATAGGCTCGATGTATCAGCTCACCTGGTGTTCCGCGAGTTGCCCCGTGACGCTCCCGTGCTGCGTGTGCTGTTTCACACAGGCGGGGAAGGCGGCGCGAGGCGCGCGGCGAGCCGGCCGCGGCGCGTGTGCATCACGCTGCACGCGACTTTGGGCAGCCGCACGCTGACGGCGACGTGCGGGCCCGAAGGCGAGGAAGGGGCATGCCTGGCAGAATTGACGGTGCCGGCGGCGTGGTGGCCATCCGATGGCAAGGGCAAACGGCCGCCGCGCACTGTGCGCCTGACGTACAGCGCCGCAGAAGCCGGTAGCGGCGAGGGCGGCGAGGGTGCTTGCGGCCGCGTGTCCGTGCAGCCGGCTTGGCCACTTGGCCTGGTTACGCTGGCAGCGGCTCGCGCCGGTTACCGTGAGGCGCGTGCAGGCGACACAGCGCTGCTGCTGCCTCGAGCCTCACTTTACCCGCACTCCCGGCTGCATCTTCCCTTCGTCGTGCGTCGTGACGCCACCAACTCCATCGGACATATAGTAATCAGGTTCGTTTTCAAGGGTTATGCAAAACATTTGCTTTAACATTGTGTGGGTGGTTAAGAAACTGTAACGAAATAGAGCAAGATGCTTCCTATAATTGCAATGAAGAGACTCCCAATGCAATTAATTAGACTTCGATTCGGCCCCGCGCTCCGGTTTCACTCTGTGATCAAATAATTAGTTCAGCAACGTTGAGTGCTCCATTTGAGGCTCGACATATGGAACTAGTAAGCAATCAATTCAACGCGCTGCCATCGCCATCTATGTACGTAGCTTCGAGCCAGACTAGACGTCGCGCCCAATGCAAGTTAGCTAAATGCTGTCATCGCACGCTCGATGCTTAACGACGAGAATATTTATCCCGTTGACTGGCTTTTGTTTGCTTGCTGTGCGGGATATGTGACATAACTGGTTGGCGTCAACTTCAACTAAACATGTTTGGTAGTGTAAATATTTGTCATTTGGTAGATACTACATAACTATAAGTTCAGATTAGTTCTAAGCTCTGCTCTCTGTCTATAGTTTCACAGAGACGGACCACAAAGTGCAATAAATAGAGTGCCCGCCAGCTGGCAGCCTGGCGGACTGCCCACCTCAATGGGCTCATTAAAACTTTCCCCTGCAGTTAGTGTGTCAAGCGTTGTCAAAGTAATTGTTGCATAAATACTGAGCTGTGGATGCCAGGCTGAAAAGGACGACCAAGTCAAGAAATTTCGCGAAAATCACTGTATTCAATCACGCCAAATCTCCTACTAATTGACTTAGTTCGGAAGGTACCAAAGGTACAGACTGATATTACGGATGGATAAACTTAAATTTCGAAAGGAGGAAACATTTTATGTATCCATCTAACTAGTCGAAGAAAGGAGGGTTACCGTAGAAATCCATTTATAGTTCAACCTATTGTCCCATCTTTGGACGTCAATAAAATGAGAAAGGTTTTCCTCCACAAATAACTTTTATCTTTTTGATATAAGTAAATATATACCCGAGTATGTTTTCCTCAGTCATGCTTAGGAAAAGGAAATCCAGTCACGAAATATTGAAGACAATAAGTACGTTGCGTGGCCAGTACTTTAGCCTTATCTACTTCTACCGAAGCGGTTTTTAGATGCACATTTCAGCCGGATAGGTAGGTAAATCATTAAAGTTTTGCTTGTTACAAACTGAGTTCACGTTTTAATCACACTGTGTTACCTAGTTCAAATTACTATTAGCTACCAAGGTACCTACTGCACAAGCAGCAAATGTACGTGCCTACAATACCTTGCAGCCAAGTTCTCTCCACGAACAAACGCTAACAGTAATTTAGTACAGCCGAGTACTTGCTTGCTGGTATTTGCTGGAAACGGAACTATAAAACCCTACCTTGCACAAATTTTGATATATGATCCGGCTGCAGACGAGAAAATATAAGTCGGCGGTTATTTCATTGCCTATTGTTACATTCTTTTTAGTTCGCGTGATTTGAATTGAAAGCAAACATTATACCAAACAGCATGACTGTGTTCCGATTTCATAAAGTCATCGGTAATATTATTTGAATATCAATCACCATATAGCCTATACAATACAGCGAGGACTCTATTTCCCGTCATGTCAAGTTTGAGATACATACCTACCTACTAACAGTTTCTCGTACACTTACAATCTGTGAATTTACTGTTGCTGTCAAATGTTTTTTTTGTATGCACTTTGGTCAACTGACAGGCGTTAACAATAGATTAGGTATCGGCTTGTTAGTGTACCTACCAGAAACCGGAAGATAGGATAAGATTGACAGGCGGCAACGCTTTTTAGGTAAACCTGCTTGGACGTGGATGTATTGTGTTTGTTAGTGAAGAACCCAAACCAGCCTATAGTGAAGAAGGTGGAATGTAACTTGGATAGGTAACTTTTATTTAAATTAACATCTATAAAAAATGCACTTAAATTTCCACTGTTCCAGACGACGCGATTTTTTGTATCAAATTATACGCCTGGCATTGTCACTGTAAATCTTTAATAGTATTCTGTAATTGTAGCGTCCAAGAAAGAGAGGTCGAAATTTCCAACAATAGCTTATTACCTACTAGTACATCAAAATTGCCGTAGAACCTTTACGTGACCATTAGTAGCATACACTTGCCTCCATCCATTACCCGGCAGATGTTTCGGAAACTACGTTTGCTCCTTTACGTTTGAATTACGGCCTGCACAGCCCCTCGGGAGCTCAAAGTATGCGCCTAAATGGAAATTTATAACCCATCCCAAGGCTAGTATATGCTATTTGGAAGTCAGCTGGTACCTACTTATAAAACATTGTGAGGGTGGTTGCATTTTGCAAGGTTAGTAAGTTTAGTGTCATGATACCGAATTAGAAAAGTCAAACTAGATGGTGGGTGCGTGCGTCTGACAGAATTTATTACCTACTGCGCGGTTCCAATCAAACTTTTCCACAAAATTATGGCGACGGGAAGTCTCATCTTTTTCTTTTATTCCAGTTAAAGCTTGTCTGTAATTTTACTTCATTGTATTGTGTTACATGTTCATTTAAGATAGCGTATTTTGATGATATTCATGATAATGTATATTGTGTACAGGATGAAAGTGAAGTCTGGGTTGCGGCTGGTGAGTGTGACTGCGGCGAGCTCCAGATGGGCGGTGACTGCTGAAGTGAAGTCTCGAGCCGCCACTGTCACGGCAACTCGATTGGACCAACCACTCAATGATGACGGCAATCTTAACACGTAAGTGATGTGATATTTAACTTTGACTTTGCTCTATTCTATTTTTGGGGTCTTCTTGCTCGAGGATTTTCTGTCCTTGGGTGTCTTCGCTAAATTGGGCTATCTTGCTTACCGCAGATCACCAGATAGTTTTTTTTCACACAACAGGATAGCTTGTCCTGGTCCCAAACGAGACCCACGGTAAGGCCCAAAGAGGCAGTCCGTTTGTGAATGACCACTACCTTTCTTGATGTTTGAGATTTGTAGTGCTTGTTTGGCAACATGGTTAATCTCTAAGCGAAGCCTTAATGAATTTATCTGTGATCGGAGCCAATGCCTCTAACCTCTCTGCGGTATCTAGGGCACAAAGAACTGCTGTTAAGGTTTTTCATCGCATCGCGCTGTCAGTGCATTACTAACTCTAGATACTTAAATTCCGATATCTTTACGAATTTCTTCATGAAAATAACAATAAAAAATCATTGATATTTTCAAGGTATAGGCGTTTAAGGATGTAAACATCGATTTGGACGATATTAGGGATGGATATTTTCTAACTTGAGTATATTCTTCCGACACAAATCCAGGTTTTATCTGTGATTCAAATAAGATTTTATCTGTGAGAAAGTCGCCTGAAACTATCCGCCTCCACGGTGTGGATTTAAAGGATTCAATTCCATTTTTATTTTCACAATCCCCACCGCCTTCGGCTTTTAACGTTAGGGATACAATACCATTTTCAAGTAACTATATAGGTCAGTTGGTTACGTTTACCAGTCCAGGACTCTAAGAGAATCCGCAGCCACATTTAAAGAAGGTTGATTAGTGGTTTACGTACGGCAAAAACGCGCTGCCTGCCTATTACGAAACTCAAACAATTTGTTTCAATTAGGCAGCCCATGTAGCATCGGTAGGTAGTTAGGTAGCAGTCCGCTAACAAGCGAGCGGAGAACTGAAACGATATTTCTTATTCACCGTTTCGTAATGCAATAAACCTGTGTTTTCATTTTGTTGTTTGTTCGCTCGGCTTCGTTTGTAATTTCGCTCACGACTTGCATTCGCGAGCCGTAAATCGGCTGCCCTGCCTGCGCTCCCTAATTAATCCCGCCGTCACGACTCTGAAACTTATTATTACTGCTTAATCTTCAACAAACTCGGAACTAGATCCATCTAAGCTTTAGACAAGATTAGCATTAATAGCGTGTATTATGTGCGTCACAGGGAAGACGACGAAGGCGTCGGGGCGGGTGGGCCGGGATGGGAAGAAGTGTTGAACTGGCTGGTGGAAGTGGGCGCTGAGAGCGAGGGCGACGCAGAGGGGTCGGAAGGTGAAGCGGGGCGCGGTACGGCCAGGCTGAGCTGGTCCGCCAAGGTGTCCGCGGCCGCAGCCGTCAGCCCCACCACCGACGAACCGCCCCACGAGCACAGAGTCAACACAAGGCTCGACATTGAGAAGGACGACATTCAAGCTGTTTTACCAATATCAAAGGTAAGACAAGCATGTTTTAGTCAAGTGATAACCTTGATTAATGAAGGAGCTGATAGTATAATATTTCACAGAGAGAGTTAAGTACGTACCTACTTGAGTAAAAGAGAAGTGGGCTGTGGGACTCGGGAAATGTACTTCAAGATAACAATTTATTAAGGTGTAGATTGTAATCCTGACTAAATTCCATTAGAGGTATTTTCTTAGAAGCTCAATTAAACTTTGATGTGCTTTATTGATGTAACGGCTTCATGAAATGGGTGTCTTTATCGAATTGAAAGTTTTAGGAATTATTTGTCGAAAACGTTGACAGAATATAATAAAACGTATATTTTAAAACTCGTTTTAAGTTTTAAAAAAAAGCTACGTCACAAAATATGTAAAGTGACTTTAAGCGGAAACCTAATAAATGGTTAGATTAATCTTTAATGGAACACACTTAAGAAGAATGAAGTGTACGTGTAGGTAATAGCCTTTTATCACAGTCTAATGGACGCGCCGGTAAAGGTTCGGGGCGAGCGAAGCCCTAATAACAATGAATTTTGGATGACACACAGTTATGATGCCTATTTTATCCTTTCTTACACGCAAGGATGAATAAAGGTTCTCAGAAAAATGTCTTATCGATTGTAAGATAATGCTCAAGCCTAACCCTTTGACCTTACCCGATAGTTTATGTCTCCGAAGTTGTAATAAATAGTCCTGGAGCACGTAATAACGGATCCATCGCTCTTCACAAGTAGATCGCAGACAAGCGAGATATTGTAATAGAGCGAGCGGGCTAATTTACATACGCGAGCTCCCTGTGAGGTCTCTACGCACAGCCTAATGAAGTTACAGAATAATATTTATTAAGCAATTAGTTTATCTCATATTAAGGTGGAGCCATTAGCCGCGCCTGCGGGCCGCGAGAGCGCCGAAGTGTGCCGCTTGATATCACGCGTTTGACGGATGAACACGAACCTCTTGTAGCAGAGCTCCAACTTCCACTACACAGGTAGTCGATTAACGGGCCTAATTGCACTTGGATTGTGGCTGAATGATGAGGTGCCGAGCAGTCTATATTGGGAGCGTTAGTGGCGGTAGATTAATTTCTGATGAACCGTTTCATTGGATAACTCAGTTGAGTTGCTTAAGTCACTTCTCGGACCTTCCAACAATACCAAAAGGGTTTTTTTTTTTTTATTTCCAACAGAATTGGGAGGTGCTAAACACAGCAGTGCTAACAGGTCGTCAGGTTTCTCAAGCAATGAAGGTGCTGATCGTTTCCCAAGCTGGTCAGATTGCTGACGTCACTTTGCAGAGTTCCTGCCACTCCGAAGATGAAAGCGTACTCAAAGTGAGTCTTTTAAATACCTACTCTGTCATTGTGTAAAATTGAAAAATAAGTCGATCTAGCTCCACCGGACGGATGGATTAATCGGGATCTTGTACGTTGTTCACTAATCATCGATGATTATCTTATATTCAACCTTTCTTATGTAATTGTCAGGTCTTCTCTTTTTTAATAACACTTTACTTGCCATCCTAATATTCTTCGTTAGGGAAATAAAAGACAGAATTCCACGAAGAGAGAGGCTTTTATTGTCTACGTTACGATAATTTCAAAATTACGTTAACATGGAAAAATTTCAAAAGCGTTACAATGTAGTGGTACTAATAAAATTACTTGTATCATTCAATCTTTGATACTTTTTAGTAACATAATAAATAAATAGATTTTTTTGAAAATCCTAAGTTGCATCAACCCTTTGTAAGTCTCCAATGCTGGGGCACGGGGCTCTTCCTGCATCACAGGAAGGTTAGGCCATACTCCACCACCGGGGCCAAGAGCGAGTTGGTGGAGGATTGTAAGACAGTATGCCACTAGCGGTAGTCACGGGATGGCCACCCATCCAGCACCTGACCACGCCTAGTGTTGCTTAACCCAAGTGATAGATTCCAATCACTCGGTTGCAACAGGCCACGAGCGCTTCCTCAAATAAATTCCTCTCCCTCCATTAAGCAATGCGTAGATTTTACTATCATACTGGGTGGCGCAAAAGTAAAGACCCTATTTGGTTCAGCTATAACATTTTTTCAAAATTAGAAAACTAGATTTAGGTTTTTTTAAATGTATATTTGTGCCATTAAATTTCGTACCATTAGGATTTAAAGATGATGTCTTTTAAATGGTGACCTCCACAGTTGATACACATTTGAGCCCTATTTATGACATTTTGCATAACTTGCCGTATCACTTCCTGCGATATGTTCGTTATTTCTTGACGAATGTTTTCTTTTAGAGCTGCGAGAGTCTGTGGCTTGTTCACATACACCCGAGATTTCAAGAAACCCCAAAGAAAGAAGTCTGGACTGGTCAGATCGGGTGATCTTGCAGGCCAAGGCAAATCGCCAAAACGAGAGATAACTCGGCCTGGAAAAGCGTCCCTCACTAAGTCCATAGTGTCGCGCGCTGTGTGTGCCGTAGCGCCGTCTTGTTGAAACCAGATGTGCTCCAGCCCCAATTCGTCCAAACTGGGTATCAAAAACTCACGTAACATGGTTCTGTAGCGTTCTTCAGTGACAGTTATCGCATTGCCTCCAGCGTCTTCGAAAAAATAGGGTCCGATCACTCTGTCAACACAGATGCCACACCATACAGTAACTTTTAGTGGGTGTAGAGGTGTTTCTTGAATAATGCGCGGATTATCAGTGCCCCAGAACCGAGTATTCTGCTTATTGACATGCCCTGAGAGATGGAAATGCGCTTCGTCACTCATAACCAATTTTGAAGGAAAATCATCCTCTTCAAGGTTGAGGTTTATGACGCGCTGGCAGTAATCTAGACGAGCTCGGTGGTCAGCAGGCAGCAGCTGATGAGTCATTTGAGTTTTATACGGGAACATCTTTAAGTCTTTCACCAAAATACGCTGCAGGGTCCGTCTGGAAATGCCCAATTGCGTGCCACGTCGTCTCGTTGATGTTTCTGGACACTCTTCCACATCTTCGCGCACAGCATCGATATTTTCAGCTGAACGGCCTGTTCTTGGTCTCCCAGACTTAGGTCTATCCAATGTTGAGCCAGTTGCTTCAAGGCGTGTGGCAAAGCGTCGAATTGTGCGACCAATCGGTGCCGGACGGTGGGGAAATCGTCGACGAAATTCACGTTGTGTTCTTATCACTGATGAATTATTCCGTAAGAACATTGACACAATTATTCCACGTTCTTGGGGAGTAAAACGATCCATGTTTATTTTCAGTGTATTTTACATTTGTTCACTACACAATTTTCAACAACAGAATGACAGAAAATGTCATATAAAAAAAATAAAAGTATTTTCTTTAGTGCCAGTACTTTTGCGCCACCCAGTACAATATTATGCGATATCCTTGCGTTGGTTGTAAAAACAATCGCGCCGTTCGCGGTTTAGGAAAACACTTTTTTTTTGGCCACCAAAAAAATGTTGTGCGCGCAGGACAAGGAAATAATCTATTAAACGATGATTATATGCAGAACGATGCAAAATTGCCTACGAGGCCCATTTTGAGCCTTCGAATCGATTCAAGCTTAGCCAGATATAGCCCGACTCAGGTAGCTTTACAGAGTACCTTAGTTAAAGTGAATTATTGTCCAGGTATCGTCGTCGTGCAGCTCAGTCTACGTGGACGGCTCGGAGATTCGCGGCTCGTCCAACGCATCGGTCATAGTCAAATACGGCACCTACACCGGTTTAGCAAGATTTACCGTCTGGATGCCAGAGTACCCACTCGAAATAGACGTCGACGATAATCGCCTCTCGCAGATCAAAGGTAGGCAATTCAACTTACGCGCAATAGGGGTCTTGTTTTTGAAATAATTACTTTATTTACATTTTTCTTATAACTATTTAGCCGCTTTCGAAATCTCGCTCGCTATTGGTTAGTCTATCAGCGATCGTTCTATAAGTTACCTAAGTACTATGTCATAATCCTACGGGATCCGGGCGGTTCAGCGCGCTAGAATGCGGCAATTACTAACTTTGGTAATTACAATGCGAAAATTGTTGTTTATGATTATTAATTTGAATTCTCCTGAAGAAACAATAGCCGATGGGGTAGAAAGTAGCAAAATTGTTCTCGACTGGAGACCACGAGTTGGTGTTTACTAGTAGCGTAGGACGCCCACCGGCTCCAGCCACCGGTTTGATGGGGTTGGCTGAGGACTGACGTAAGTAGCGGGTCTTGATGAAGGCTTATGTCCAACAGTGGACGATTGTAGGTTCATTGATTGAATTTCAGTTTATTTGATTTTTGTGGTAGATACGGTACCACTACATCGCAGTTTAGTGCCACTAGACTTAACCTTAATACAATTCATCTTGACCTGAATGTAGAGCTTGAATTTATTGAAGTTGGAAATAGAAATGGGCTATTTTTTGACAGGTTGGAAAGTATCAGACGATGTGAATAGCAAAGAGAGGTTGAGGCGCTCGCTATCGGCGCGCGGATGGGGCAGTGGCCGGCCTGACGCTACAAACTCCTTGACTGAACCCCGTGCTTGCCGTTTGCGATATCAACAGAGCAACGTCGAGGTAAGATTATGATAATGTTTCTGGAACAGCGCCGAAGAGTAAAAACATAATTAGCTAGTGGATTAAATGCTATCGCGACCCGCAAATCAGACGTTTTGTTTTGGGGCGATAGTCGGATACTTTTTAAAGTCAGAAACTAAACTTACAGCCAGCCGTTTCTGTGCATGAACGACGTATTATCACCACACTCACTCCTATCAAAGATTGCATAAAAACGAAAACAGAACTGATCAATCTAGAGAATTACTAATACTTATCATATATTGGCCTTTACACAAGTCCGATCTAGAAATTCATTGATACAAACTTATTTTCTAGGTGTACGCGCGTTTCTTAGCGAAAGACCACGATTCCGGCCGAGTAACGTACTTTGTCTCTAGAAGGACGTGGCTGAAAGTCACAGAGCTGGTATTATCGCTGATGCGCGTCTCGGACACTCGAATAGCCTCGTTACGCGGTCGGGTGCTACAAGGACGAAGCACCGGCAGAACTGAAGTGCAGGTGTTATCGCCAATTACTGGTAAGAGGCCTGACCTGATGAATTTTTCACAATATTATTTTCTTGTTACACTAGGGAAGTTTCAATTTGCAACGAGACTGCAACATTGTGTATCTGTGGGTTTTATTTCGTTCTAGACTAACGGTATCGCGAAACTTGTGCCCGAATAACGACCTCCCACTGGGTTCGGTCGAAGACTAACAGTGCCATTACAATAAATAGGCTTTCTAGTTAATTTTCCGTCAACGCATTTTACAGGTCGCGTGATAGGGCTACGTGAAGTCAGAGTGGTGAACGACAAAGTATCGATTTCGCGGCTGTTAGTCCGAGTCATCTCCGGACTGCAACTCAATATTTCACCGGACAGCACGATAGAGAACGGATACGTGTCGGAAACGACGGTCACGCGACGCCTCACAGCACAGTATCAGGTTAGTGTCCTTTAATAAATAGCCATAGAATGTCTCTTTATCTCTACTGTTGAAAACTGAAAAGTGAAAATATGCTATCAACTCTACATTATCTCTGTTGTGTATCTGACAATGGAAATTTCAGCCTAATTGCAAGCACGTGCCACTTGCATAATATCACATTACCTTACCCTTAAAAATTATAACCTTCACTATTCCTTGTCTTAACAGGAGGGTTTGTTAGACATTGACATGGAATTCACGGATGGCAGTCGCACGGCTTTGCGTGATGTAGCAGTTTCGGACTACTATCTTTTGGTCGAGAGTCTTGACCCTGAGATAGTGGCATTTGCGCCTATGCTAGCTTCGAGGCATCCACGAGTCATTGCTGTTGGAGAAGGTATATTTCTTATTTTAATTTATCGATGCAATTAAATTAATCAGTCTACTTATCCCAAAGGGGTGCAAGACCTTCCTTTAATCTCCTACATGGACAACAAGGCTATTATGTCTGTTTACTTTCAGGAAGCGGAGAGTTATTACGAGTAACTCTCTTGACCCCGGAGCAATGCCGAACTGGGCCGCTCCGACGGGTAGCTCTACCTGGCAAGGGTGACGCTAAAACTCCAGCCAATATAAAGAACATCCCGGGTGCACTTGCATCAGCCGCTGCGAGTGTGGATGTAGACTTTAATAGTGGAGATACACCGCAAAGACCTGATACTCCACAGAATGATGACATTATGGCACGCGGTGGAGTAAGAAGTGGAATGGCGGACCTTAGCGATGTACTGAAAGGGTTCTCGCCTTTCAAAGATGAAAACAATCACGAGCCTACAGTGCAAGCGCAGCAGTACGGTTCTATATTCCGAACGAACTCCGCAATACACCCAAGGCACAGTCAGCCTCACATGACACCAGTAGAAATCGGCAAGTTTCTTTTTTCTATGAATTTTTTTTTTCATGCGTCGTTTTCAACAATCGAGTCAACCCCCATCCATCGAATTTCATATATTAACATGTTGTGAAACTCATTACAGAGCTAGATAGATAAATATCAAGACCATATTCACAAGAAAGCTTTAAAATGTTCGATACTGTTGCTGCTTAAAATATTCTATATTCATGTATTACTATTGTTTTGCAGGAATGTACGTTCTATTGGGAGCTTTCTGCTTCGCTATAATGGTAAGTGGCATTTCCACAATTCAAAACTGGTCATTTTCCACTATCTAAACTTTTACTTATTTCACGTTTACTTTCAGATATTCGTGGTTTCATGCGTAGTGTACGCGTCACGGCTGAAGCCAGTAGGTGTCGAAAACGGACTAGGAGGCACAAGGTCCATGCCTGTCGTTGCTGACGGTGGCGGACGTCTCCAAGTGGCGGGCCTGGTTGGCACGACGCTCGGTCTTGGACGGGAAAAGTCATCCAGGGAATCTACTACCAATGCACACGATTGGGTCTGGTTAGGTACGTGAATAAAAGAAGACAAAAATGCGATAAGGATTTACGATTTACGTCGCACGAGCATATTATTTGGTTGTTTAATGGTGAAACTATACTTTTCTTTATTTTACGGTGTCTCTCCGATTTGCGAGGGTTGGCAGTCAGCTTCGCTTATTTATATCTCTCTCGCAAGCTGGAAAAGTTCGGCAGCATTTTCTATTTCAGTCCGCTTCCGTAGTAGGTAAACGATTCAAAAACTTACAGGACGTGCTACAATCGAAAGGAACGGCAACCGTCACGCAGTCAACCGCACATCTCAACAACCAACGAACGATAATTCAAATGAAATGAGGATCACGGACAACCCTCTAAATTACAATTACGTAGACCCCGACGATGCAATCAAAAATAACGGAAATGTGATGGTGACCAGCTTTGACAACCCGAACTCCATCGAGCTACCATCTCAGAGTGAGCAAGTGAAACGGGAGAAGGTGATCGACAGTACGACTTATTGCAAGAAACCGACGCGTCATACTCGTCACCAATCCGGGGACAGCCGCCATTGGCAACAGTAAGTTGAATACTATTCAAATTCAATCTTTCCGCATTGCGCATGCCAGCTCGGTAATTAAAGTCACGTTTATAAATAGTACAACCAAATATTAAAACGATTTTTCATGCAATTACTATTTTTTCCTTAACATTGTGGCATATTGTTTGTACTGAAAGAAACGAGTCCATGACATTGTTCTGGTCATTTTCAGAAATGAAACCCAAAATCAAGAGGACTACCGCCCACCGGTGCCACCGCACAGGAATTCCATAACACCACAACCCCACATACCGGTAGCATCACGCAATCCGAATCGGGTAAAAAGTTTTATTGATTCACACTATCTATATTTATTATTATTATTATTTGATACACTAGCAGCTTAGAGCTGATACGTGTATGTCTTATCACTGCACTTGATTGTTTTTGGTTTTTACATGATTATCCAGTCTATTTTTAAAACAGTTCACTGAGTCTGCACTAACAATAGTCAGGAAGTTTGTTCCACTCTCGCACGACACGGTTTGGGAGGAAATGCTTTCGAGGGTTACTTGCACACAGAGAGATTTGTATCAAATTCTCTTCAGATAACCCTGCGCATAAGATCTGACAGGAACAAATCGTGCTAATAAACTAAGCTCCGTGGAATTAAATTAATATCAACTTAAAAAGCTGCTACGGAAAATAAACAAAATTATTTCCAGAATTAAATACAAAACCCGAACGCGTTTTGCGAACATAATATTTCGCGCCCAAAGAATAGTGATGATTAGGTGCGTAAAAACATCTTACCTCATTGATAATATCTTCTTCCAATCGACAGATCCTTCCCGAAACCGTCATGCCGCCAAACCGGCGAAGCCACTCGAGGAATCACCACAAGAAGCATGACCGCGATAGCGACTCTAGGCGATCTCCTGACAATAGGCGTTCAGGCCGGTAAGAGTAATGAAATATCTAAGTTAGTCAAATAGCTAAGCTGTTTATTAGCATTTCAACGCCCACTCCCAGAGAAGCTCATTAGTGTTTATCTTCTAGTGAAAAAAGGGTAGAGTTTTCAATTAAAAGTAAATGCTGTTAAAATCTTTAAATATTTTTCTTATTCTATCTTTTTGTACCATGAAATCAAACTATTGAACTGACACTGCATGGAATCTTCTCTATTATTTACCTTCTTCAAATGCATGAATATTATTATATTAGAAATTATTGTATACTTATTCCTTACAGAATTATTGATTTGAACAACATCGACTCGCCGTACGCCATGAACAGAGATTATATGCTGGATTCAAGCCCAATAGACGACCATGAAGTGAATGCCGTCGAGAAGTTGACTAACAAGGAGGACTGCGCCAGACTATTTGAATTTGACAATGATGCCCCACTTATAATCGAGAACAAGGACTACAGGGAAATAGTCTGCCTAAACAGAGGCACTGAGGACTCACGACGCACCTTCACAAAGCCGCAAAGTCCGGATTACATGCACGATTCAGGAATAGGTAAAAAATTATTTTCGTTCTTTCCAAATTAGTTAAGAATCCAACTATACCTACAGCTCGCAGTTCTGCTAAGCCACAGAACTCGCACACATCAGGGTTACCTTACTTAATAACGTTGTATCGTTAATTACAGGGTTGCCAGAAGTGCAAATGAGGCACAAGAGATGCGCAAAGGACGGAAACCGCGATAACGCAAAAGGAGAATTCATTGAAGCTTTTAATAAAAAAAAAGGTAAAATACAATCAAAAGTTAATAAGCCTAAGCGAGAATATTACCACTGAAAATAGCTATGCTATTCCTACTTACAAAAGGCTACAGGTCTAATAATAGTTGCAACCCATTTTCGGAAGGTCTGTGGACTCAGAGGATAATAAAACTGAGTACTTTTTACGGACTTATTATACAGCCTCGATCGATATCAACCATTGTATGTCCCCACTGCTATTATACAGCGCCGATAGCGAAAATCATGACAAGATCTCATGTTTAAAAAGGATCGGAGAACATGGTGTCACTAACAAAATATTAGCAAAAAATTTATTTGAAGTCTAGATTAAAGAATATTTCATGCTTCTAAAGACATGGAATTGTGCACCGAAATCGGATATATATAGCGTATGTGAGCACTAAAATATTTTTTTTAATAATCCTGTGGAGGGTTGAGGCGATGAAAGTTTCTATGAAAGAGACATTGCCCATCGGTCACACCGCTGTTAAGTACTATCTTCTCCTTTCATCCGTTAGCTCCCAGGGGAGGGCAGGGCGTCAATCACAGATTCCGAATCCTAAAGGTGGTCGGTAGCTGGTTCCAATTCAAGCCAGGTTGTACACCCCATGAGCAATCAAAAGAGAGTGCAGCCATGGATTACTTAGTTACATTATTAAACTTACATGATGTAATCCGTGGTTGCAGGAGGCAGCTCACCCGAGGTGAAGCGTGCCACTATCGTTGGCAACCCGATGTACTCACGCGAGGCGGCGGGCGCGGGGGCGGAGGCGGGGACGGAGGGCCGCGACTCCGCCGAGCCTCTCGCCCTTGACGACCTCCGCATGGACTACGATCAGATCATGCATTATTTCCACAACCTCAAGGTATAAATGCAGCACCGTCTATCCACCACGCTTTTAGAATAGATGTTGCTGTATCGCTTCTACCGATACCGCGTATGGCACGGGTGTAGCGAACTTGCGTGTTTCGGTGTTTGATGTACTCGTCTTCTTATGAAAACTAAGCCTACATTTTGATGCATTTAAATATAGCGATAAGCATAGTATTTTATATGAGTGAATTTTATACAAATACTTACGTAAACGCCAAGCAGTATTATAGTTTTAATACGAATCCTCGAAATCGTTCAGTCTCGGCACGGCTCTGCAGCAATTTGTCAATATTAATCACCTTCACAGTGTTCTTTATACCTATCTAGTTCGTTCGCTATTCACTGACCGTCTGTAACCTTCACTCATTGTTTCATTGTAGACTGCTAAAGATCGCTGGTTCTATCACTAGGCATTATAGACATTTAGAAACAGTCACCTAGTGTAGTTGTCCTATTCCAAATTCCGCAACAGATAATTGACTGACGTCTATTTTCAAATTTTTCGCAGGAGTCAAACGCCTGAGTAGAGCAGATCATTGCAAAGATCCGGCAGATATTGACAACGTTTAAATATCAGCATATCAGCAAAGCTCCATCGGTCGACGTATACAATGCGCCCGCTGATTCGTCCGGGGCAGCCGGCCTAGCGGTAGGGGATAGTACTGTAGAGGCGCATAACAACAACGGCCGCGAGCGCATCTATGAGAACGTCGCGAACGGCAATGTGGGCGCGCCCTCGCAAGCGCTGTGCCACTCCATCGCACATAACAACGCGCACATGAAACATCAGCTCAAATACTTGCTCGAGCACTTGAGCGAGTCTTACGAATAGCCTTGTTAGCGCCGACGCAGTATTATCCTCTCACAATATGCGACCCGATGGGATCCTTGCAGTGATCGAAAAAGAACAAATAAACAAAACACTATACAAAGATAATGTAACTTTACTGTTTTATAAACTAAGTAACTGTTAAACGTATTTAATCTAGTCATTTAAATACTGCACATATAAGTCGATGTACCTTATGTTGATTGTGTGCAATAGTTAATACTCGTAAGTTAATTATTGTAATTGATTAGTACCTATAGATACGCAAAGGAATCTCTGTGTTGAATATTATTGGTCTGAACAAAAGCTAATCTATGAAAAATGTACCTATCGATCTCAAACAAATATATAATGAGCTTGTGTCCTTTTGGTGATAAATTCTATAATCCCGAACCAAATACAAGGCTTCGCATTGCCCTAACTGTAAATATTTTTCCACTAGATGGTAATAGATGCTACCTCACTTATATGTAACTTATAGCTTAGCTTGTAAAACTACTACTCTGCAAGCTATCACAGCCAATATACACTTGTTTAAGTAAATTAATTTGTTAACTTCTTCTTATCCATTCCTTACGATTTTGTTTTGTGAACATAAAGAAATATAAATTGTTTAGATTTTAAGAGAGCAATCAGCCAGTGTGTGTATTGAGAACTAAGAATGACGATTACATCCTAGTTGGATCTAGTCAAATATAATATTATTTAAAACTGTAAAGTTTACAGTTCAAGGGACTTACTTTTTAAATTATTCCAGTAAACACGGACTTCATTATTTCAAACTAAATTATTCAATTAGGTAACTATTAATATTTTCATAAAAGTGGGATTATCACTTCCTCTCTACTTTAAATTTACTATAGCAGTCGATTATATAAATAAAAAATTCCATATCATATTGAAATATAATGCTTGTATGATATTGTAATGTAAAACACTATATTTATTGAAGATGTAAATTGCATTTACCAATAAGTTAGTTTATTAGGCTTTGTAAATATTGTTATGACGTTATATAATTTATAGGTATTTATGTTGATATAACAGTGCAGAAATAGATGATGTGGTAGGATTGCATAACATAATTTAATGGTCAGGATAGAGAAGCACATACATACCTACGTAATATAATGATTGGATTGTTTCATTGTCTGTTTTATACTGCTTAGATAACTACATATAACTTTGTGTATTCTGAATGTGTCATAGTAAATTGGAACAAAGCAAATAATAATATTGAAAACCTGTATTTAGAGATGGAGGAAGATTTGCCAGTTCCGAGTCAAGTCTTCATGAAAAAGTCTATATACCTAGCAGAGTTTAGGTAAATCCAAAAATCTAATCATAGCAAATCTACATACTCTTGATCCTTGCATACTCTTACTACAAAATACTGAATAGTGTGTTGTTTGGCTTTTGACGTTAGATTAGGAGTGAGTCACTGAACATTAAGTACACTATGCTGTAGTATCTGTTTAAGTAAAACATCTGTTTTTGTTGAGTTTTTGCCATAATATATAAAAAAAGAGTTAAAAGTATAAATTATTGCTACAAGATTTACAATGTATGCAAAACTGAGGCTTGTCAAGAAAACACTTTCATAAAATGTCAAATTTAATAAACCATTATTGAATACATAACTTTTTTATTTATTACCACCCTTTGGTAAACCTTTTTCAGAAACAGAATGAAATTTGGCATACCAGTTCAAAACTCAGGTTTATATTATATTATTATTAATTAAACTGTTGTAACTAAGAACAGCATAATTATTTTATTAATTTAGATATATTTACCATACCAGCGATGATCAAATGGCGATAACATTTTGTGACAACCACCCATATTGTTTTGGATGATGTATTTCATTGTGTAGTCATTTTTGTTATTTTCTTCTTTCCACTGTTGATCTGCAGCCATTTTTTCCATAATATCTTGTGAAACTGGTATGGCAGCAAACGGTAATCGTTCTGCTATGATTCTCAACATTTTTTGCACCTGAAAAGAAACAATAAAAAAATTAAGTTACAAAATACTACAAAATCCATAGTCAAATCCACAATCTCACAATAATAAGAAATAAAAACTGAGATAGAAATAATGTCTACGGAAGGGTGCAGGAACTGCAATGATAATCTCACACATTTTGGTGTCTGCAGTCAATTTGTAGTCTTACCATGTTTGGCATGGATGCTTGGCAAATTGAGATTTTTGGGATATAGAAACACATGACACAAAAATTATTAGTATAGAAACAGTTGAATCCAGAACCTCCACATATCTTTGTTCAAAAAACAGAAGCCAATACAAAAATAATGCAACTTGCCTCAGCATATTCACATTTTCCGCCAACTTCAAGAATAACTCTCCCAGTTTTGATAGGTGTAACATAGTGATCAATGGCGCCTTTACCACCTCCCATACGTTGGCCTTGGCCTTTCTTGGTGATGGGCTGCCATGGAGGGTCCACACGCCAGATCGCAAACATCCTCTTCATGTCCAAGTGTCGCGCCACTACAAGACGGGCCATTTCAAAGTGTTGATGTCTTAATCGGCCACCACTTTGAGACTGGAAGACAAAAATACAGAACGACCAAATTATAATATGTGATGCGTGTTGGATAGGGTATTTATTATATTTATTGGGTCTTGATTGATTGATTTAATTAAACCATTACCTTTTAATTTCCTTCAGATTTGCACATTTTTTTAATGTATAACCAACATAATTGCACAGAGAAATGTTTATGTACCAAATGCACCCTGGTGAATTGAAATACCAACCTTTAATCCAGGAGAACTAAATTAACAAAGCGGCTAATACTATATGATCTAAAATGTGACACAAAAGAACTCATAGTGGAAGTGATGCTGTGGAATATTGATGTTAGGTGCTTAAAATAAAATATACTTACAATAACTCCATATTGCTTTAATTGCAATGTGTTGTGTAAAGTTTCAGGTCCACGCATATATCGCAATCGTTTTTGCATTTTAGGTGGTTTCAAGTTGGCGGGATATGTGGGCACCTTGTCGTATACACGGAGCCTCTGACGTTCTGGTATTTCAATATCTAAAAATCAAAAAGAAATTAATAAGAATGTTGGATCTTCATTCATATTATAACCAAAGATTATAGGTGTCTCACCATCATAGTTTTTGGGAGGTGGGAAGTATTTTATACCTGCTACTGGAAGCAAGTTTACGCTTTGGATCCGCAAAGAGTCTAAAAATAGTAAAATATTATAAATAAATCTTAGAGTATAACAAAAAGATCGGCAATTTCGTAAACATGACGATAGAATCCGTCTTACCAATTGTTAGGCGAAGAAAGTGTTGGGAAAACATTTTATTTTCCGAATGTAATGTTTTGAATGTAATAGAATATTACAATCTGTTTTAAGTAGACCACAAGAAAACAATTCCAAATAATTCAGTCAGTCCCATAGGTAGGTACTCAACCCCACCATAACATTTTTAATCTGTCTGTGACTCTGTGACCATAACCCCCGAAAATCGTAAACACAGAATACGCACAGAATGGATATTTTGACATTTTACTATTTTATTTTATAGTCTGTGTACTAGAGATTTTTTTACTCCCACGTTGACTTTGTAACGCAGTCACCCATTCACATCACAAGGGATTGCGCGACAATGTTCCATGTTCGCTTGCACCGCCCGCCCCGTGCGAGTTGCTGCAAGCGAACATGGAGCACATCGCAACGCCTTTGCAACACGCACACCAGAGAGCGTCGAACAATGCGCACCCCTAAGTCCATTACATGGTTCAATAATGCCTGATTGCTATGTCTAAATAGTACATTTCTGCGCTATTTTCGCTTGTTTCCGCCTTAAATAATGAGAAAATAATCTGTGCATTCTGTCAAACCTTTTACTTTTAATCTGTGCCTTTAACGCCGGAAAAGGAAATACGAAAAACGAGCAAAAACATTACCTACCAAAGTTTGTACACAAACAAAACAAATTCTCTTCGACTTATTTCTAGAATTTGTTTGAAAACTGCAAAAATGCATTATACAAATATGCTACGATTGCAAAAGTGTTTGTTTTTTAATGTTTGCACATTCGGGATTTGGTTCTTTGTCACAGGGGGTTTCTTGTATGTGAAGGTAAGCTTTCTTCACTTCACTTATTTGCCTGTGACTGCGCCTACTTGGGTTTATCAACTGCTCTCAATTCTATTTTAGTTTGATGCCCTGGATCATCTTACCAAGTACCTATCAATGGCTGTGTACACTCTTCTAGTCATGATTGAATCTGCTCGGCTGTATTTGGGACATTACGGGAATTTATCTAAGAGAGTAAGTTTTATTAAATTTTAGCTATCAGACTTACTGTACATGGCCTCAGTCTGGGTGTATTACCATATTTGTGATGCCCTTGCCTGGGTACCATAGCACAGGGTATCAATAGCATAGTTTGAGTTCAGGACAAGTTATGTGTTGTGTGAAAGTTACATACAAGAGTTGCTAAATGATAGCCTCTCACTCTCACTATACTATTGTCCATGCTGTGTGAGAGAAGTTCCAATAGTTTCAAAAGTTTTATAGTATTTAACAGGGATAGCCTCATGTCAAAGCAAGAACTTTACCCACCAACCAAATAATGATGACTTTCTAAAAATTATTCAATTAAATTTCAGGTACCGGAACTTGCAGGTTTCCTGATGTTAACTGTGCTGATGCAGATGCCTCTTGTAAGTTTCTTTCTATTCAATCCTAATCTCCTTAGTACACCCACAGAGATCATCCTACATGCTGTGATATGGATCATATCAGTGTCTGAAATTGTGTTTGGCTATTTTTCCTTGAAAGAAGCCTCTGCTTTTGCTAAAAGTGTGTATTTGTCACATTCTAAATGCAACTAAATATTAATGTCAAATTAATGAAATAGTTAAGCTTGCATAATTAATAATTTACTCTAAGTTGTAAAGGAATAGGTCTCAGTTTATCAGAAATTATATTTATTTGTTTTGGTTTAAAGCTAATATTAATATAAGCTCCTTGAAAGCATGGTATGACATTTAGATAGGGCAATCGTTTATAGAACAAGGGATAGAAGAGAATCAGTGAGAGCTAAACATTCTACTATTTTGACTTTATGTAATTGGTTGTTATCTAATACCTAGACTACATTCTTATTAAGAATTACACTGTCAATTATATGTTTGGTAATATTTCCAAGTTATCAAAATAAATATCTTGTATTCAATTAACAAAATAACTAATTTTTTTATCTGCTCTAAATATCCTAAGCCATATGCATTCAACACTCGAAGAAAATACTATATTTGCTTAAAATGCAATGGACAATCAAATTGTACATAGATGTATTTAAAAAACTATTTTATTTATAAACTAGATATTTACAGTTTTTGTATGTAATCTTAATTACTTATTGATATTGTTAAGCCTTAATAATAGTGAATTGATACCTTAACACAGTTAAACGTAATAATAATCCACATTTCGAAAAGTTTGACTAATTATTTTAGGCAATTTGTGGTAGGTATTTATTGAGGGCCGATGAACAAATTATTCTCACAAAAGAATTCATCGATTCTACTTCTTACTGCATGCAACGCGGTGTTGTAGTTTGATAAGAAATTTTCAAATTCCTCAATATTGTCATTTACTTCCAAAGATTTCAGCACTTCAGGCAAAGTTGGGGACATTTCACAGATGAGCTGAAAAAGACAAAGGTTGTTGAGATTTGTGTGACACCTGCAGGTTTTCGGGGTTTCTCTACAATTTGCTCTACAATTACTTTCTATATTGGGTTGCTTGGTCAAATAGATATTTGCTACTTTCAGTAGCACAGAATAATGTGTTCGGCTTAGGTGAAACATTCCAAATATCAGACATTAGAAAGCAACAATATACTGCGACTGTCAATAGATGAAGATGTGCTTGCGCTACTTTATGAGTGGTACAGATTACAAGATAATATTTTTAACCACACACAGACTGAACCAGTGAATCTAGCGATTTGAAAATTGGAGGAAATATTGAGTAAATTAGAAGGGTTTTTAATCCTACCCTTAAAACTCATACAACGAAAGTAAAAGAAGTAAAGTTTCGTAAAAACTACACGTTATTAGCTTAATTCCGGATTAATTTACTGGATTTTTCGACATGACTCTTTCGACAAAAATCTAGAATTTATTAGGCTTTCCAGAAAGCGCTCGTGGCCTAGTCGAACCGCGTGATTGGAACCAATCACTTAAGCAACAACAGGCGCGCTTAATTGCAGGATGGGTGACCACGTTAAGCCGTTGGTGCCGGCTGTCATGTTATGACAGTCGTTAGCCATTTCAGAGGCCTTATGGGCGCGGCGGCTCGATAACTTCTAACAGTAAGGCCCGCCACTGTCTTACAATTCTCCACCAACCCGGACTTGGCCCCCGTGGTGGAGTATGCCCTAAATTTCCTGTGATGCAGGAAGAGACCCGTGCCTCAGCAGTGGGGATTACATGGGTTGATATCGATATTGATAAAGTTTTCTAGTGTTTTACTTTACTTTCGGCTCCAGCAAGTCTAGGGTCAAAGCACCCTAGAGGTCTCTGAAAACTGAGCACATTTTAAGATAGAGTAATAAATTATGAACACTGCTGTGATTGTGAAATTTCAACTGTAAAAATTGATCGAAACTTCAACTTTCAATAGTAATCTTTGATTTGGCCTAAATAGAGGACGGTTTTCAGACAAAAGTTCGGTTATGTGATCACTAATCCATTAGGACGCATCTTATAGACAAAGTATACCTAAAAAGGCATTTTTTTGCAATTTGTCTTGCGGAACATCAGGCTTGATAATGCGCCATGCCCGAGGTGCACTCGACAGCACATCGACGTTTCATGATCACATCCGTACTACCTCTTTAATGTCACTCAACGTCGCTTTCTGAATTGACAATAGTCTGTATCATCAGATTTATCCAAAAAGAACGAAGCAGGGCGATACTTATGAATTTACTATAGAAAGTGGCGTTTTAGCGAAGGTGTCGTAAGACTTTTAATTTTTAAATAACGTAAGAACTGTAAAAGTAAAACAATCTTCGTTTTCTACTGACGCACAGAACTGAATTTAGTTTACTTACGGAAAAAAGTTGCTGCGTAACCCAGCCATGGTACTTTTTGACAGAACCTTCGTAGCCTACGATGAATATTTGTTTCATGCTCACATCATAATGTTTACTCCGCAAAATCCTTATTATCTCTTGAAAAACTAGCTCAAAAAATTTTATCGTCCTGAAAAAAAAACATAGTTATTATTTGGCTTGTTTTAAAAAGATATTTCGCTTAATATCTATGATATTATTTGATGTGTCAACTAACGGCGCCTGATAGGAAAGTTGCCGAAAATCATTAGATTACAAAATTATTTTTGCATAACAACCATATTTGTACGAGCAGAGCAAGCTTAACACTAGAGTATTTCTTTAAAAAAAAGCACAGAATGGGATACGTATTTGTAAAAACAAAACTAGTTTTTTAGGGTTTCCTAAATTGACTCGCGTGTCTATCTGTGGTCTGCCGTTATACGAGTATATGACTGTTGTGGACGTAACCCATTCCCGAATCTGTAGCCTAACTAAATTCTGATATTTCACTTGTAATCAGTGTATGTTAATGACAATTTTATTAGATACTAGCTGACCCAGCGAACTTCGTACCGCCTACATACCATCGATTCTTTAAATTTTTCTTCCCGTAAGAACCATCCTCGTACTTCAAGGAATATTCTAAAAAAAGAATTAGCAAAATCGGTTCAGCTGCTCTCGAGATTTGCGCTTACCAACACATTCGGGGATGCATTTTTATATTATAGACTAGCTGACCCAGCGAACTTCGTACCGCCTAAATTTATTTTTTTATTTTTTTTCTCTCCGTAAGAACCATCCTCGTACTTCAAGGAATATTCTAAAAAAAGAATTAGCGAAATCGGTTCGGCTGCTCTCGAGATCTGCGCTTACCAACACATTCAGCGATTCATTTTTATTTATATTATATATAAATGAAATTATGCAAAATAGGGTATTCCCACTGACACTATGCAACCGACAATTTTGAGATTATCGCAGTATGTGTCTTCGATAATAATTTCAAAATTATGAACTATTAGTTGAGAGGACTATATCCTACGAGTCAAAATTATCGCAAGAAATGAAAAAAATTTATTAAGTAGCTATTATTGTGTCTCACTGCGAGGCAAAGGCCCCTCTGGGCTTCAATTCCACCTTATCTTTAGCCAGCTCTTGGCACCCAGATAAATATTTGTTTAAGTCATCGCCGATGGCCATCACACGGCACACGATTGATGACGATTTAAAAGAAGAGACCCGTGACCCGACCCCAATGCAGGGGGACATACAAGGTTTGATATCGAAGAGAAAATGCGATATCAACCCTCCAAAGCCTAACAAAATAGAATGAGGTGTCAAGATTCGGATACGGAGATTCCGGGTTAAATGCGCGGCTATAACTTTAGTAGTATGGTTTAGTTCTTTCCCGCTTTTTGGGGGTTTCGTACGTTAAATGTTGTTTTTATTATCTACTGTATTAATTAAATGTATCGTATGGTTGTATGGATACATAACTTGTGTACATAAATTGCGTACATAATTTGCGCGCCGAGGCACAAGACTTCTTGGCTGTTTATTTTTCACTAGCTGTGCCCCGCGGGGTTATCCGCGGTTGGTCGGTTTTTCCATGGGAATAAGATATTTTCCCGCATTAAAATGTAGCTTATGTGTTACTCCAGGGAGTCAGCTAACTCCATACCAAATTTTAATAAAATCGCTTCAGCTGTTTAGACGTGAAGAAGTAACAAACATACACACACACAGACTTTATAATATTAGTGTGAAGTGTTATGTCATAATCCCAAGAATGCACATCTATCTAAACTAAACACTTGTTAAAAACTAATCTATGCAAATTGTGTTACCTGTTCAGCCATAAAACTCCTTCAATGGTAGTAAGTGACCCTTTGTTGATATCTTCTCTCATTGATTCTATTAGGCAGGAATTGTCATCAACCTTGTAGTTTTTACTGATTTTCTGAAAAAAGTTACAGTACATTAATCGACTGACGAGATTCACAGCTTCACATTAACGGCTCATTAAAGAAAAAGTTGTGTTAATTAATCGAGGTGTTATCATAACACTGTCTGACATAACCTATCCATTTTTCATAACAAAAAATGTAACAGGATCTTCCCAGGAAACTTTTTTAATTGTTAATAATAAGTTTTATGTAATGTATTATCTCGTACATGGTATGTAAATTAAGTTTATGTTTTAGATTTTTAAATTAACTTGTGTTTGTGTGTTTACTTACCTTAATATTCCCATTCATATCATATTTAACTGGAGCATAAACTTTACCAAGGCGCTCTAAAAAAAAGATTAGTGATTAAGTACAGCTGATACCACCTCCAATCATTTATTGTCACCATTATATTTACCAACTACGCGAACTAATTGCGATGATGCTTTCAGAAACTGTACAATGTCTATTTTCCCATTTATTACGGGGGGAAATTCAGGTGAAAACATTTTATTTTTGTGTGTCTCGAAAATGTTTCCGAAGAACCGCTTGTCATCTACAGTGGGAAGTAACTTCGGAGTCGTATGACAATTATTATTACTTGTCTTCAGTATAATCGAATGTCCTGTTGATTTTAATTGTTTTGGTGAATTTTGTTGCTGATAAGGTTTCACTTATAGCAAGACGTCAAATTTCTGCTCTCGTGTTGCCATTGTAAATTCTGCTTGTTCCGCTCAGTGTTGCTAGTGAATAAAATTTAATGCTTTTTCAGACAATTTTTTAAATATGTATAGTATAAAATATTAATTTAGGCCTAATTATAATAAATAACTCTTTTTATATTTGCCATTTTATTGTCTTTCTTCTCTAACCTTAAACCTTTTATGGCTTAGACAAAACTAATAAGAAAATGTTTGCTTCAGAACATTTCCCAAATCGTCTTCGACCACAATTGTTAAAACATTGCTTTTTGGAGGAAACGTGAATGGCAGTAGGAAACGTTTTTCGGGTAGTAGATCAGTAAATTCATATGAGTCAAGCACCATGCCAGTCGTTTCATCTCTCACTTCGACTATTCTTATTCCAGCCGTAGATATAATCATCATTTTATTCTTATCAAATTTCAGATATCTTGTGATTGCTTGCCTTTCTCGTCCATATTCATTATTAAACCATCTATGGTACGACAGAAGCACTGCGCAATTTTTTGTCCAATATATTGAGTCGTTGCCATTGATACGATTTACATTCTTTCTCGATTCTGATAGTCTGTTTGTAATATTTGAGTAAACACTAGATGGTCGTGTTATTGGTGTGACATTTGGACTTCTTCGAACGATGTCTGATTTAGACATAGAGACAAAATTCCCCAGCGTCGTTTTGCTTCTAGGGCCTAATATCCGCATTGGCTCTGCAACGTTCATAGTAACGCTGATGTTACGCTGGAGAGATACGGTCGAATGTTGCACAGGTTTTCCACTGTAATTGTTCATGTTATCCTTAACGGTACTAGACTTCCTATCTCCAACTACAAATACTCGATCAATGTTGTCAAAACCTCTACCCATAATACCGTCTTTTGTATGACCAAGATCGAACGTATGACCAAGTTCATGAAAAACTGATCCTAGAGTAGTAGCAAAACATCCTCCCACAGTTCCTCTATATCCACTGTCGTCCATAAATCGGAGATTATTTACTGGACTCGTATCTAAGAATTTTGGGATAATGTCTTGTACGCACGCGGGCCACGTGTATAGGCAGGCAGTTCCAAACAGTGCGAGTCCACCTCCGCCTAACGCTGCATAGGCCTCAGTCATGTTTACTATTTGGTCATGAGTTAAGGTCTTATTGATGTCTGTTCCTTTGAATCGTGTGCATGATATAAATGCTAGAAATTTCCTTTCATTGCTCCCTAAATCTGAAAGCATAAGTTCTCTTCCAAAGTGAGTCCAAAGTTCTGATTGTTTCATTTTTCTTGCTTTGTTCACATTCAGGTTGCTTCGAAATACCAAGCATTCTGGTTTCTTAGGGTTAATTTCATGTTCAAGTTGAAATGTTTTTCGACCGAATCCGCTCTCTAACAGTTTTTCAGCTGTCACGCTTTGTATTAGTTTAGCTCCAATGCTGATTCGCGAACATGCGCTTTCAATAGTATTGTTGACTTCTGGTGGACATTGAAATCCGCCGTCATGCCCTTGGCAAATTATATACACTGGCGTCACTCTAAGATTTGTTTTCCTCGGTGTATAGTTTAATAACAGCGACCGGCGTTGTTGTCCACTGTATTCAAATTCAATCTCATTTTCTCCTCCGTTCAGATCGAGCAGCACTTTGAATTCACCATTGCAAACATCCCAGTAGGATTTACTTTGGATACCGTTTGTTTTTACAATGCAGGCTATCTTATCGTGTCCGTTAGATTGTCCTCTTGTTATTATACCTTTTATTAAAATCAGAGAATAATTAACTTTTTCACCATTTTGAAAGTTGGTAACAAAGATCGATGAATTATCTTCATTTTTATTTTCTTCACTTGGTACGTTATCCATTACCTGTAATTAAGATAATACTGTTACGGATACAATGTTCGATCAAATCTGCACAGACTGGGTGCTGTTGTTGGTTCGTCACGTCGTTCTAATCAGATTTAAGAGACTATTTCCCGTGTCGACGGCACTGTTTTGTTCTTTTCATTGAAGGTTGTTATTGTCTGTAGAGAACTGCAGAACAATACAGTTAGCTGTACGCAGACCTACTTGTGTCTGTTTTGAGGCCGTGCAAATGAAACGATTTGCACGTATTAGCAGTGTGACTCACCATGATGCGGTTAGCGGTGAGCGTGCAAAGCCGGCGCGATAGGCGGGAGGACTGCGGTGCGGGCCGCGCGGGTGGCTGCGGCGCCCGGCGCGGCTGCGGCCCGCGTTCCTCGTCACTTCACTCGGCACGGCGCTCGCTTCCCTACTTGGAGTGGCCGAACGCGCATGCTCGCTGCGATGCAGACCGATGCTATTAACGATTGGCGCGACTAGACTGGCAGGTTCGCGACAGACTGTCTCCGATTCGGCAAAACACACCAGAGGGAAAATTCGAATGATTTGACGAAGTTCGCATGACTCTTGCAATTATTGACGTTAATTTTACAGCGGTGGGTTCACGGTGTAGAGCTAACTATCTAGTAGCGGTATTATTGTTTTGATTAATATGTTTAATACTATGCGACAGCAATTTTTCCATAAGTGTATTATATTACACCAAACTAGAAATTAGTACCTAATATTATATTATGAACTAGTTGGAGCACAATTGGTTTTAACATATTAATTAGCCTACGAGCTGTGTTCTCAGACCTCCCAAATATACGAAAAAATAGGTGAAGCCGTGTCAGAGGAGTTCCATAACAAAAACTGACTCGAGATTTTTATATATTACTAGCAAACCCAGCGAACTTCGTAGCGCCTAACAGTCGATTCTTTATTTTTTTTCCCTCCATAAGAACCATCCTCGTACTGTACTTCAAAAAAAAAAAAGAATTAGCGAAATCGGTTCAGCTGCTCTCGAGATTTGCGCTTACCAATTTACATTTCATTTTTATATTATAGTTAGGTAAATTTTCTTAGAATATTTTGTGCTTGTTGTTTTTAACGGTGTACAATAAAGTTAGTGTACTATTACTTGTCGCAACTTTGCCTACAGGAAGTATAATTTAAAGAGCCTGGCATTTCTATTTGACCATAATTATCGTAGTCAACAATGATTGCTTTTCCTGACCTGCAGGCGTTTAACGCGTTTGAATTCTTTTTAGCGAGCCAGCGAGCTTTTGAATTTATTAATTGAGGTTATTCAGTTAAAGCTAAAATTTACTCAACTTCAGCTTTAACTGAATAACCTCCAGTGTTCAACAAATTAACACATAAGGCACGGGTAGTAATTAAGCCCATACTCACTCTCTGAGAGAAAGCCTTTGCCCTGCAGTGGGTACATACAAAATGTGTCTCTTTCTATGTTTATTTTTCGTAATAAATACATGCATTTTGGCGAAGTGCCTTTTTAAGGGCGTTTCGCAAATAGAATAATGCAAGCGCTTCACGAAAGGTTGCATTATTCTATTTGCGTTTTCCGCAGTTATTCACATCGACGGTATGATTATTGAGTTTTATTATGATCTTTGAGTATCTGTTTGGTTTATAGTTTTTTTTTTAATATCATTTAGCAATTTTTTTACCTTTCAACGGTCCTCATTTATTTTATTTTCATCTTCAATCTAGGTACTTCTTATTTTGGTTAATCAATATTTAATACCCATAAAAGAATTAGGGCTGACAAAGTCTCCAAAATAGTTCTAAAATCATGAACGAAATTTTTTAAAAACCTTATTTCATAAAAAAAACTGAATTATTTAGAGTTAGGTATTTAAATGCTTTTAATAACAGTATAAGATAGATACCTAGTTTTTTTGTTTCTTTCAAAGGTAAGGGTTACCAAAAACCATGTAGTGAGCCATGCCAGGCTGTTTGTTTATCCTTATGTGTTCATGTGTTTATGTTTGTATAAGTTCATGTAACTTACGTTTTTAACAAGTTTTTTTTTGTTTGTTTCATTGTAACTTCAATAAACTATTAATTTGACCAGTAATACATTGCACGCAACACTAAAATAATTTGGACCAGTATCAGACAAAATGTTTTTCTAGGTCTAAACTGTTTTTTTAGGTTTTTTGAGTTTAGAAACTCAAAAAACCTAAAAAAAACATAATAGCTAGAAATTTATCTTCTCTTTTCCGCTGAGCTTTCTGTCTTTGGGCACCCGTGCTGAGCGCGCGCGGATGCAGCCGGGACCGCATAGTAACGGGCCGATGGCAGCTGTTTGGGCGGCGCCGGAGCCGATGAACTCCTCGCCAGGAAGCGGGCAGGCGCAGGAGTCGCCCGGTCGTTGTCCCACTGACTGCCGGCACTTTCGCTTTCCTCGGCGAACGAACCTGGCCCATTACCATCCATTACTACCACGCTCACGGTTACACCATCGCACGGTTTCGGCTACGCAGATATACATATTGCACAGCTGTGCATGCCAATCGTGCGGCAGTTTTGGTCGCCGCGAAAGGATTTCTCTAGCGGCCTAGTGTGAGGTCTGGTCAAAGCCTAATTCTGTTGAAACAGTGAACGGAAGTAGGCTTTGTCAAGAGAGCTTGAAAGGCTTAAAGCCAGATTGTGATTTAGCCTGAAGTTCTGAGCCCTGAACGTAAAAAATAACTACGCTGGGCATCGAAGGGTTCTCCTCCACAACCCTTAAATTTTGTACGTGCACGTTGTCAGTTGTTACTTATTAGGGTTTGATAGATATCCTTAATTACGTCGTGTCTAGTATTTTTTAAGGTACGGCCTTTATGTTACTTAAGGGGTTCGCAATTCGCAGACAAGTCTGTATTTTTTCTTCAGATTCTTTAATCGTTTTCATCGTCATTACATTTAAAACGTAGTCTCTTGTTGGTGCAGCATATTCCACTCCTCTTTGTACTCTTGACTCTTGAGATTAAGTAACTCTAAGATTAACAGGAACACACTACAAAAAAAAATCTGACAGAAAGCGCCCCATACTTTTTGAGCTCAGCTACTGAATATTACGAAACCAGTTAATTGATTTTAGACTTTTTAATGCATTGTCGACAAGATCGTGTTTTTAAAGCATAGCTTTAATTAGTAACGTCCATTACCGATATAAAAGTACGAGACCCGAGTGTTCAGCTCGCTCCTGGTCTCTTTTATTCGGCAGTGCATTTGGGCAACAACTGGCACGTGCCCCCCCCCCCCCCCCCCCCGTCCTTGCAAACATACGTGCATGGTACTTAATTTCGAAACACTGGGGTCCGTAAATAAAAAATGAATATTTGTGTAGTTTCAACACACTGCGCTCGTTGAATAATAACGTCCGGTTGAATGAACCATTGCATCGAGTCCTTGTTTTCTGTGATTTTCCATGGCGAAGAGGCGCGGCACGTGCTGCGGCGCAAGATCGTTAGCATATCACGTGACTCTGAGCCAGAGTACCACTTCGTACCTAAACGGTCTTGAATTTACATACTTAATAGCTGGTGAACTGCGCAGATGCATGTAATGAGGTGCCATTGCATACCGATCGACGTGAAGACGAGATTCGTATAACTATTCGAGGTACCAAGGTGTTTCTCTATCCGTTTTTAAATTATAAGATCTCTACACTAGAAAATGTGGAACTGAAGTTGAATAAATTAGGCTAGGGTTGCCGTCACTTTAGATCTTGGGATATATATTTTTTAGCCTTGAACCGTTCCATTGCAGAGCACGATGTTTGGCTTAGTGCGTTACCGATAAAATCGTGTTTTAAACATGTCGACGAAACTTTGCTTACAGTATTTTTCAGCAGACAAAAACATAATAGTCGAACCCACGACCTCCGACATGGTATAATACGCCGATGACGTGATACCGCTAGACTAAGGAGGAAGTATATTTGTGCATTTTAGAGATGCTCATATATGATTACCATATCACAGCTATATTCAATTCAATTCAAAAATTCTTTATTGCACAAAAAAGGGGGTTTGTACAAAGGCGAGCGATTAATACTAATATTTCCTCACTTCATTTCATATTCTTTTATACGGATAGCATATCCTATTTTAGGGACAGGGGCTCACGCCCGTTTTCTACAACCAAACTCTAATATCACTCACTAGGAAGCCTTCCCTTAAGTCCTCATCAGACTTGACGACAGTCGGTCCAAAGATCTAATCATGTTTGATTTTTTCAATAGTTAAAATACAGCAGGTGAAAAAATCTACTTTACCCTATTTTTACCCTTAGGATAGGACTTCATTTTTCGATAAAATTGAGTTATGCCCAATCCAATGCAAAAAAGTAATCAAATCGCACTACCTACTCTGCTAAAAATATGCGTAGACATAAATAAAAATAAATATACGCGTCGACTAGAGAATGTCATTCGTTTCGTCGACCAAAAATAAACACAACTTAAAAAAAAGGCAACAAGCAAAGTTCAGGCGCCGACCCCGTTGCCATGCGTTTAGTGGCCTAGTGGGACGTAATGCTGTTATATTTAGCTGTTATACGGTTAATTTTTGCTGGTGATGACCCTGTTATTGAAATACCACCCCTAATAACGAACTTTATGGAATAAAGTAACAGCCTGATTGCCGAGCGTGAGCGTGCGTGACTGCCGGACGCTTAATTGGGATTCTTTAAAGCCAACAATAGATGTCAGTTATAGTGTATTCATTGTTGATGCAAGGGAAGCCCTAACACTACAAGGAGACAATCGTTGACCTAATCGCACGCACCAGCCATTCCAAGCTCGTACAAGAAACTGACCACACATACTGAATATGTAATGCACGCTGAGTGTGTCAGTTTTTGTGAGAAGTAAGAATTTTAAACGGGTTCGGTCGTCGACCCTAGCATTGCGTAGGCCAGCTACTTTCTCCTGCTTGAGGCGTGCGACAAGGGGGGCGGGCGGGACGAGTCCTGCCAAAAGTGCGTGAAAGGCTTGTGCGTGAAAGGCTGCACCGCACTGTCCCGTTGTCACACCAACCGCAGCCGTCTGACCGTTTCCTACTTTTCGTCGCGAACGAGAACGCTCGTTATTGTTTTGTTTGCTGCTTAAAACATTTTTTAAAATAGCTGAGTCGGCAAACATAGTTTTGTCATATTAATTAGCCTACGAACTATTCTCAGTCATACCAAATATACGCAAAAAAAATCATAGCCAAGCCGTTTCGGAGCAGTTCGATAGCAAACACTAGCACCAGATTTTTATATATTAGATAAATACGTTTTTTCTCCTATCCAAACTGGATGACAGTAATTTTTTTGGGCAAAACACATATTCCAAGCTTTAGCCAACACGCAATGTAGGGTGTGCTGATCACTCCACATCACCGTACCGAACTACGAATTGTTTCAGTGTTAGCCGTGCGTAAACTCGTCTCGACAATGCCTCCGGTTCTATAAAAAATCTAAAATCGCATTAGCTGCGAAAACTATAGTCGGTACATCTCCATTATATGGACAAAATTCTATCTTAGAAATTGACAACATTACATTAGCTTTCCTCTCGCTTATCGCTTACAATTTTATCGTCGCCACCGCGCTAAAGATCCATGCTTGTAGCAACGTGTTACACGTATACGTAGTACCAGCAGGATAGCGACTGAACTGAGAAAAACGGTTGCAGGTTCGTCAGTGAAACGAGGATGCAGATAAATAAGGGAATCTGTCCGACATCGCACAAATTTGATCTGCAAACGCATCGAACCAACCGAACCGTAAATAATAATAAAAATAATATTCAGTCTTCAGTTAATCTTATGTAGAAGATTTTTAGCTTCCATAGAGCTAGAATATTTGGTGCATGTTTTTATGAAATAAACAGTAAACAGTCTACCATGCGATACACGGTCGACATTGGTCCGACACCGCACCGCGTTCGTGGTTCGGCCGCACCAAATTTTCGCGAACAGAACATCGAATCGATCGGCCCGACGACACCACGCCGCGCCGCCGCGTTCGTACTTCGCTCGCACCAAATTCGATCGTCTGATTGTACCATAAATGAACTTCATTCAACTCCTATCTTTGGTTTAAGTTGACAAATTAGAGATAGGGATATGTTGCCAAATCAAATTTTTTAAAGGTACAGCTGACAATTTGTTTGTATGGAAAGCGATGAAGTGTGATTTATCGTGCGCCGTTGTACATAAATCCAGTTTTACTCGACATAATTATTATAATTAACAAGTAGTTAAAATAAATTTGGAGCCATGTTGAAACGAGTTTTGTATTGAGTTATTTTTTTTGCGTGGTTATAAGAAATACCTGAGCCAAAGAAGGGTTATGCATGTGCTTTGCGCCGTCCCTGACGCTGCTAATCAATTGTTTGAAATTATTCAAGCCTAAATGAATGAAGCACCATTGTTTGATGTATGACTGTCAAGTGGAAAACAATCTTCTTGACAGTTTTGAAGAAGGTTTGCTGGAAGAGATGCTTCTTGCATTAAGCACGCCCTTGTACATTTACTCATGTAATTAGTGCAATAAAGAATTAAATATAATTATAAGATTGTTTTCCACATGACAGTCAACCGAAGTGGCAACTTTGTAAGTTAACCAGGATAAAAAATAACTGAACATATTAAATCGGATATTAACGTTATGAAGGAGAGGTCAAAAGTAGCTCTTACGAGCTACACAGGGTTTGACTGGACACCATTTTCTCTTCACAAATAAGGAAGCGGGGTTTAATAAAAAAATTCAAACTCTACTTCCCATGATCAGTCTAACCTTGACTACCTCTGATAATTTGAGACCAGTGAACTGCTTAGCAAATACCTATCCTATGTGAGCATCGGAAAAGTTGTATAATGCTGTAAGTAACGCTTTCTACACCTACTTGCAATCAGAACAGACGCAGAAGTGAACGGAGAAATTGTCAACGTTTAACGGTTCAACCGGTAAAGAAACAATAAGACGAGAGAGAAGGCATGGAAGCGCGAATTGTTGGCGAAATGCCAGTTTTTCTTCATTGAGATCTTTACGTAAGAGATTATCAAGCATTTGGCGAAATGAAGTGCACTTTTGCAAGATTCTTATGCTAAGAATGTTATTATTGCACACCAGAAAAAAACAAACATAACATATTTACAGATATCCAGCACACTTTAAAAATCCAATATCTACATTTGTGTAGAAAATAGCAAATTAATTATCTGGTAGGCAGGTCACATCTAGCAAGATAGGAGTTTAACAAGATACATATATGTTGACAAATGTTAATTGAGAAACTGGCAGCCGAGCCGATTAAGTGAAATCGTCATCGTAGTATTTTCGTAATGCAGGTAGAATCTCTGAAATCTAGGTGAGAGCTATAAAAACCCCGTAGTCACCATAATATCACATGAAAATATTTCCAGTTTTTCATGGTTATTCAAGTTATAACTACATTACCGTGATTATGCTAGACACTTTTTGAGTACCGATTACATCTTTGAGGTTGACGAAATACGAACTGTAATGAGGGTGATCGTCTGAATCCAAATTTAGTACGTATCTCACAAGAATACCAATCAGACATTCAGCTTCAGCACCAAAGTTCGAAGGCAAAATTATGTGTATAATTGCGAAAGGCTAACGTAAAGAATTGGTACATTAAACGTGCCAACGATACCCGGGGCGTTCGCCAATTTTGAAGGTTGTGTCTGTGCGTGCACCATTAAAAGACTGTCATAACTTTGGCCTGATCTGGTATGACGCTGCTAAACGCTGCAACATAATTGTACGAAAACAAGGACACTTCCGGATAAAAACGGGATGGATTAATATTCTATAATTTTCGCATAAAGTATTTTGTATCTATTTCTAGCAAGGAAGATTTGTACACTAAATATTCTGTATTCTGAATATTCAGGCCTTGGTTGGAGCCTCCCCCAACTTTTAAGAGAAGAAGAAAAAACATAATAACATTACACGTGATACAATAACAAAGCGAACCGAAAAATATCCAGCCGATAAATTAATATTTATAGTTTAAGGTGGTCCGGAAACAATCTCGCTTGGAGGACACGGACATCGTAACCAAACAAAATATTGAGATAGGATTCGTAATTGCGATTGTGCCTCAAAATTCGATGATTTCGAGATCGATTTCAGACGCACGTACCTATACCAAAATTAAATTCCGCTCCAAAATTCAATTCCGCTCCAAAATTCTCGCAAGATCGGACGGACTCATATTGGACGATAACGGTAACTTAATGACGTTTCTTTTTCATACAATGGCCGGCCAAAGCTGTAGTAAATGTATGATACTAGATGTCCTGCCGCTACGCTTATCGTCCAATGTGAAACCGTCCATTTGCGGGATTGTAGAGCAACTCGTACATTACGCACACCAATAACTAACGGAATCCTGACGTTTGCGAAAGTTAGTATAGAATTTTATAGTTAATTATTTATCTATCCTTCAAGTTTTGGTGCGAATAACTAGCAGCACATTCCATGACGACGAGTGCAGGGGTTGAGAATATTGACCCGCCCGTGAAAAGAATACATAGGTAAGTATTATGATTTAGTATTTATTACTCTCATACATTAAACGGGTACTATACGGGTACTAAACGAATTTATTAGGTAAAACGTAATTACCTTAAGTCCCGACGTTTCGGCAAAATTTTCGGCGTTGTTGTTTTTCTACCTGTGACCACGACATCTGCAACGTAGTCTAAACTTCAGGAATTAAGGTTTCATCTGACGTTTCATCCTATAAATAATCGTTTAATATATAACAATATTATGTTTTAATCTCTTATGCTTCATGAGAAACCAGTGTCTTAGGTATTCACATACCTCAGCCTCCCAACACTCAGGTTTTCTCATCCTCTAGATATTTTCATTCAGCTTTACAGAGAGGTACTTATCGCTACTACTACAAATTTACAAATGTATATTAGGTACCTATATCGAACAGAAAACGAAAGTTATTCGATAGCCGGCGTTGAGGTCTATTCTACTAAATGAATTATACACCCTAGTGTAACCAATTTCCGTATTATGTATTAAAAATGGGGTGCTCTACTCGCGTCGGGAAGACTTGTATATGGCGAAACAAATTGCAGCTGTTTAGTGGTGTGGGCCAAATACTGAGGACTAGCAAGATAAGACATTTTGAATCTCGAAAAAATCCATATTTGCAATCTTTTTATAACGACCTATAGTACCAATCGATTGATGAATGATATTTTTGGGGTGTAATGTTTGGAGGTGGAGCGTGTGCCCGTAGGTATTAGCGAGGAGCTGCGCGTTCCGGTAGGCGCACTACAGTTTTTTTTTTTAGCCCTATAAAGGGCACCCTCCGGAGGACACGGGGGGATGGAGGTGGTGAATGCTCATGCATAACAGCACGGACCCGGCCGTGCTGCCAATGTGGGACTCACAAGAAGTGCGCCTACCCACTAAACACCACCTTGGGACTGGTTTTGGTCCTAAAGACCCCTAAACCCACATCGGGAGCGACCCCCCTCGAGACCGAGGAGGGCGCGCACTACAGTATGAGCCGATGAGCTTTACAGTATGAGCCGATGAGCTTTTATACCCGCCGCGAAACGAGACTGACTCTCACCATCCCCCTCTCACCCGTTACGTGAGCACAGTTGGGGCAATTCTTTCTCTATTTCTCGCGCGCAGGATAGTGTGAGCACCACTCATGCTACCGGGGCGTGCGCAGTGTGCGATGCGGTCGCTGCTGGCGGGGTCGGGTGTCATATTTCTAGAGCACTGAACCTCTGCAACCTTGTGCGTTGAGCTGCGCCTGCCCGCTCTCCGCCACGCTGACGCAACCTGAAGCCCCTTCTAAACAATATCACATAATTGCTCCTTCAGGGCACACTCGCTATTAACCACAGGCACAATGAGCAATTTTGAAATTAGCCATTAATCGATTCGCGAAAGGTTGAACTTAATAGAAGGTTGTTTGCTTTGCGCAACATGTTAAGCGATGCTACAGGCAACAGACCATTCAACGGATCACGCTAACCACCGGTCAGTTTTTTGATCAGATTGTGATACGTTTCAAGTTCTGATAATAATGAGCCGGTGGAAGGTGCCTTGTAGTAACTCGAGTTAAGACTCGAGTGTTAACAATGCGAATTGATCCATTAACGATTGTTCGCCGGCGAAGTTGAGGGTGGTTGCTAATGAGTTGCGGCCGTTTGCAAATAGCGCCGAGGAGTGCGAAACGAAGGCATAGGCATGTCTCCAGCCGCGCCGTTGCGAGTGGTCGTTTACGTAAACTCTGACATAACCGAGTCGACGACCGCGGCGCTTGCGCAACCACTGTCGAACCTGCAACCCCACGCACCGCAACGCGCCCACCCCGCCCGCCGCGCCCCTCTTCAACACCCCTCGCACGCCTGCTCATCGTTAAAATTACCTAATTGTACCAAAAATACCAAAATACGCCAAAAGGACACAGGTCCACCGTGAGCGCGCGCTTGCGCATTACGACACCGGCCATCAGTAGAGCAACAACCTTCTCGCACAGGTGACGGACGAACAACTCTAAGTTTGTGCGCGTTTTCGTTGCACTATGATTTATTTTCGCGGTTTTAAGATAATGCTACTTTTAGGTTTGATACAGCAAAATTCCGTTTCCAGGACAGTAACAGGCGGGGCTGTTCGTTTTGCCTGGCGAACTTGGTGCAGTAAACACTTACAGTTGCACACTTCACGCATTGCTTTCAACAACGTAGCGCTGCGGCATCCTATAGTGTATTCACTACCTGCTCCTGAAAAAGCGGTACCGCACAAGTTGCGGACGGAATATCGTAAACGTAACGTTGGTGTGGGTCGGGTACAGTTATCCTTAGTGAACGAAAGTGAAAACTTTAAGTGGCCGGTCATCGACCTGGCGGTCACTGACCGAGCCAAACTGCAAAGGCCGTTTGGGAGCGTAGAGGCCGCGCGCGAACGCAACGACATTTACTGCATGGTCAGCTGTTGGCGCGCAGCGCTAACGTACTTTGTATGCTGACACTACTTTGACAAGTACTGGTGCCTACGCGCCATGCCTTTTGCTGCTTATTTAACGAGCAAAAATAAAAAAGCATAGATTGTGTATTTATTTTGATACCTATTAGGATATTTTATTTTGCGGTCAAAATAAAATGTTAAATATATTTAAGAGATAGAACAAATATGGCACTATAAGCCTAGTCATCCTATATGACATGGTTTACCGCCAGGTATTCGTATAGGGACTTGTGATATCTTAGCCCACGTTGCATAGAACTATAGTTTATTGCGTAGCTGATTAGTACAATTACGTTGTAAGTTGCGTACAATTATAGTCTTTCTACGGCTATGTAATATCAATTGTCATAGAAAACTGTGAATATTTTTTATGTATTTTTGTATTCTTTACGTATTCTGAGTCTTGTTACTTTTTTTCCTTTTACGTTTAGTTTCGTAAAGCTACGTGATATGTGTGTGTAAAAATTTAAATAAATTGTTTATCTGTCTTTAATCGTTGTTTAATAAGTTGTTTTATGAATTGGAGGCCTGCTCTGCACTGAATTTATGTGAAACTATAAGTTTTTGAGATTCTGCTCGTAAGCAAGTTTTTGTTCTTTGACTGTATTATAGTAAGAAAGTATAGTAAATTTAGTCTAGTGTAATTTACCATACAAAGTGCGCTATGAGGAGCGAGAACTTTGTTACCTCAGCATTTAAATTACGTTCTTTTAAGCTCCCAATCATGCAATCAGTTATTTCGCTTTATAAACTTACTGCGTTTTCCTCTTGACGTCTGTATTTCGATTAGCTGATGGGAATCCCCGATTAGTTAAACTTCTATTAACTTCCTTATATCAGAAGTGAAACCTCGCTAAGCCACTAAGACCAGCTGCGTTACGAAACACTTAAACTACGTCCTCCGAAAAAATATCGATTGAAGATCACTATTTAACCAAAAATACTGTTGACATAGAAAAAAGTATTGACTGTAAACGTGGAAACCAACATTATGGTATAAAACTATTGAAAGTTTAAGAAGAATATTAATTCGCGAAATACAACATACGTAAAATCTGTATATAAAATGCTCCCGGACTTCCCATAGTTTCTATATTTGAGGGCTTATGCAGGACGTCCGTGTTCAGTTAACCGCTCTCACAGTCGGCAGCACATCGACCTTTACACATTTACAACTGAGTAGAGTCCACGAATGTGGACTCACGCGAGTTACAGTCGTCAGCACATCAACCCTAATACTTAAGACTTCGCAACAGGAGTGTAAAAGTTGACCTGCCGTGGATAAGAGTCGATAAGACAACACGTCACACTTACATCCTAAACCACACCTAGTTAAAAACAATAACAATTACTTTCACCAAACTCAATCAATTTTCTTGGTCCCGAACTAGGATACTTTGTGCTATCGTAACGGGACAAGGACGTCACAAACATGGAATACACCAATACTGAGGCCATTTGTACAAATGTACGGCGGCCCCCAAAGGGAATAGAAACCACGACCTTCGGCATCGTAATCGGATGTGATACCCCCAGACCAACGAAACAATCGAAGTCTTGATTTTTTAGGTTTTATTTTAGTCCACCTTTTGTGCAATAAAGAATTAGTGATAATAAAAACGCGGACCCTAAAACTCTTCTCAAATACAGTTTAAACTATGCGGTAAAGGGATCACTCTACCACAGAATATTAAAGTCGACAACTTACCTTTTAACGATGTTTGTTCAACTTTTAGTTACTCATAGGTTTTCTTTTTAATTCTTTATTAATAAGAACTAAGTAAACTTAAATCATACATAACGTACCATCGGGCGAAGACCAGCAAAGGTTTATCTGCTGCTCTTATCACTCCGTTAGGGAACATACATTTTTTATTCCTAAATACATAGGTATATACTTACATACATAAATAAATACATACGTACATACATATATACGTACGATTCCTTAAATCACGCCTCAGAGGCGGTTTAATTAGTCGCTGGTAAAATGAAAAACGCTTAAATAAACTGCCTCTGATGAGTGTTTTAAGGGAAACGTGTTCTTATAAATAATACCGATAGATTTTTGTATCTTTTTACATTCCTAAGGTTTGTTTTGTGTTCTCTCTCATGTGCCTGTTTATAAATCATTAAGTATCAAAGGTGGAAATACTCGCAAGTTCGTTTTCCAAAGTGATTAATTAGGTAGCATAAATTTTGGCAAGTAGGCTAAACTGCGATGGCAAGTAGGCTAAATTGCGGAGTTGATTAGGTATAATCACATCAACAAACTAGCTACTTCAAAACATTCAAAATGTTCATCGCTCGCAGCAAAAATTCAAAACAACAAATCTTGACGGAGCGGTCGCTATTATTTGCTCTTACAAATTAAGGAACCGGAAAACGAAAAAAACTGCAGAAGCCCAATTCTTCTTTAGTCGGTTAGTAGGTTCCCGCATTACGGTAGCCAGTAACTAGTTTTTGACCTATTGCGAAAGCAAAGGAGGATTATGTTATTGACGCTTATGTATTTATGTATGTATCCCACCAAATGAAATGAAATGAAATGAAATGAAGTGAAGTGAAGTGAAGTGAAGCGAAGCGAAGCGAAGCGAAGCGAAGCGAAGCGAAGCGAAGTGAAGTGAAGTGAAATGAAATGAAATGTACCTCATTTACCAAAACATAAATGAGGAAAAGGGCCAAGTTCGACACAATTTTGTTGGAAAAAATTATGATTTGTCTAAATGGATGCCAAGTGATAAATGATAACTGCAGAAATGCACAGCTTTCACTTGATTTATTAAGCTTTTTCGGTTTTTTACTAGTAAATATTGAAAAATCTTAACAGTTAAACTTATAACAGACATACGTATTGTGGCTTAGGCTTTACATAACAAAAGTTTTACATAATAAGTCTGCTATGTACCCAAAGGAATGTGTACATCATTTGACTTTAAATACAGCAACACTACTAATACTACTTACAACTTAGGAACACAAATTAAAAACGTTAAAACTTAACTAAAAAGTATTTAAAATAAAAATAAACTTTTCTTATTGTCACCTTCAATACGTATAATGTGTGTCTTGATTAAGTGATAAGAAAACATGCCAAGTTATTACGTTAAGACATAAAGTCTTAAACAGAGCATAGATTCTTCGTCATTGGATTTTACCAATGATTTTAAAACTTAAGCAGGCGGATCCTTCCTTACCTATAAAATAAAAGTTAGTCTTCGGGAATGCAATGCTTCTATGTAACTTTCCTTTTTTGTACAAGAAAAAATTTCTATTTCTTTCTATGCCTAACTAGTCTTTCGATGAGTAGAGCACGGTGAGTGCACTAAAATTTACAGTTTTCATTAGAGTGTACGAGTACTTACCTACTAAGATCACAGGTATACACAAAACGAGTATCTTAGAAGCTAAACTAGGTCACCCGCCCGAGTGTACTAAAATCGTGAAAACGCGGTCTTATACTTTTTTGCAGCCGGTTTTTTATTATAAGTTTTTGGATGCTGACTGCCCGCTCATCTTGCAGCTTGCGGCGCGGCGCCCGCGCCGGCGTGGCACGTCAAGCGGTTCGATACAAATTATTGATAAGAATGAGTCTGAAATGAACCATTCTAGTGATGCGAGGCGCAAAAAGAGAAAAATAAATAAAAACCGATGAATTGATATCAATTTGATAGCAGGTCAACACTTACATTTTTCCTCCAATGTTCCCCTTAACCGAGTGTATACGTGCAATCGTGCATGTTTACAAAAACTTTTTTTATTTCAACGTAAAGAATTTGCATTCTTCTTGCTAAATGTCAGCGTAAAATGGAGAAAAAGGCAGCGGAAGAAAAACTCTACTCTGACCGGCGTTGCTCAAATCATCTTAAACTTATTTGCAGCGGGTTAGGTTTCTGATGAGTACTTTGGTAAAGGAAATCTTAACAGGCATTTAAAATTATTACTATGTATAGATAATGTAAGTTAAGAATATTCTTGATTGTACGCCAGAGCATATAACAAAAGTATTTAGAGAATTGAATTATTGAAATTTAAAATAAGTTTCAAATGAGTAGTTCATTAAATTTTCGCATTAACGTGAATGTAATAAAATATATATATATCTTTTATTATTTTAACTTATTTTAAGTTTCAATAATTCAATTCTATATAGGAACTCTGCCAAGTAGGTACTATGCCTCTCTATCGAGAGTCAAGTCTATATTTCGTAATAAATGGTCATTGGTTGACTTTTCTATTTATAACTCAAAAATGCTCTTCAGGGCAGGTTATCGCAATGCGTAATATGTCACAAACCTCTGTGTGTAAGCATACAATCTCTATGTAGTCGACATCTTAACAACTTTTATACTTTGGGCTATTATGAATCTTTTAAACATAGACTAGATTTTCACTTTAAGACAAGGTCTTCGTGTATGATGTTGACTTTAAAAGTTAATTTGGGTATTTGTAAAAGCTTAAAAAGTAAGAACTGCAGTTTACGGTGGCCACAAGGCTTTCGACAGTCACATACATTTCTCTTCAGTAAAACCAAAATGGAGTCGCAACTCGCATACGAAGTTGCGTGAGTGAGGCGAGCCTTCACGGAGCGACAACCATTACAGTCTGACAAACATGGCGTGGTGCGAGTTTTGTGGGTAGGCTCGCGTTTTCGCAACTAGGCCGCACTTCCACCGAACGGAACAAGAACGGGTATCGACTTTTTGTTCACGATGACGCGGGCGCGCGGGCCAGCAGAGAAATTCGAGATACAGCAGCACCGGGTAAAGAGGCCGCGGCGCGGTCAAGAAGAGTCATCGGCTCCAAACCACGCGAATCTAGAGCGTGGGCCTTGTATTTCTCCAACTGCACTGCTGTTCATTGTCTCTCAAATTTTTTTTGTTCCTATCATTGTTGTGATGGGTGTGTCCTGAAAAACAATTGTAACTACTTATACTGCTACTGCGTGTCTGCGTGCGTAGTCCAAACAAAAATATGAAAGTTAGCGCAAAGTTTATTATGATAGCTGCATGCGGTTGCCGTAACGGGTGACTTTCTTTTATTTTATCAACACCATCTGTAGCGGCGACAAACATTGTGTCCATGCCGGGCCAAAACTGTCGATTATGTTTTCGAAAGCATGTCCAGCCCTTATGTAAGAGTTCAATGTGACACTTAGCAGGAGAGAGGCGCCGTGCAACGCGCTACTTTCCTCGCAGTTTATTGTATTTTAGCTTACTTTTGACTCGGGTGTCACTGGGGTTTTATAGAGTATAACGATAAAAAGACAGGCAGATAACACTTATCTAATACAAATTACTTACAGGAACTAAAGGAATACAGTTATACGATAGTTTTATCACATTATATTTCTTGGTTGGGATTTTTAAATGATGTAACTGTTGCACGGAATTCCTGATGTACAATAAGGAATATCTCATTATCTATAGAAATGGATTCATAGTATAATATTCAGGAGTATATATTACTTACTATATTCCCTCATAAGACTCATAACTCCTTAAACAATGGTCAGTTTGCAGTAAATATAAAATATAAATTAAATATTGATAGAGCAGTTTCATTCCAACATGTACGTGCCAACGTTGTTTTCTAATTTAAGTACATGAAGGAGCATGGGTATTGGTTTCTTACAGCTAACCAGCCGAATTAATTTAACGTTTAGTATTAAAGGAAGTGACTTCGGTGCTAGAACTGAATGGAATGTGAATCGGATGTGAAGCTTGTGCAAACATGTCCAGCTTGAGGTGTCCGGAGGAAGATTGCTGATGGCGGGGATGGCCGAGAATTGAAAGAAGTGGCGTGCCCTGGGGGATGGGAGGTAAAACCAATAATTTATAAAACTGTATCAGAGGAAGAAAACGACTTCACCGATGTGACTCTTTAGTTATTTTCTGGTCTGACATGAAGAACCACGCTATAACTATGCCATGCTACATAAATATACTCTGTTAGATTTTAGAATATACCTCGACTACTATCGGATAGAATCGGATTTATTCGTGTAATAAAAATATCGGAACTAATATAACAATTAATTTCGAAATCGGAATCAATTTCGAAATCGAAACTAATATGACACTTAATTTTGAAATCAGAACTCGATCATCAGTACGAAAACCGGCGAAAATGTCCAAGACTTATAAGCTCTTGCTATTAATTTTGTTCTACTTATGGGCTTCCGAAATAAAATATTGAAATTAATTGTAATGTTGAAAAGTTTTACATCTCATCAAGAGCGAAGCCAACGCTGCCACGTTCGCGACAACGGTCTTGTAAATATAGCCTTTGTAAAGGTTCCACAAGATGGGATAACAGTTTAACAGTGAAAGCGTCATGAGCATCTGACTCTTGGTAACAGGTACTTAAAATTATTCAAACTCCTTTATGAATTAGTAGTAGGAATTGTACTCCTTAGCGACTCTCCAATTCTCAGTAGGCGCTCTATATCATTGGTTACCAAAGTAGTATTGACTGTAAGCCAAATTAAAAAACAAACCGTTGCATCTGCTCGGAATATTTTAGTTAGTACCTACATATCGTGAGGTATTGTTTGATTAAACTGAACATTTAGTTAAAGTCGACAATTTTAGTAACTAAATATTAAAGTTTGACATTTCAATAAGCGTCGATTTCGATTAGCCTTTGTGAGACTCAGTCGCCGGTCGCGCTGACCGCGACCAATACAAATTGCAGCCGGATGTTTTACGTTTTGAATGGGGCGTGGAATCATTGAATTTATTGCAAGCAATAAATTCGATACGCCAAATATACGTAGACTTGCTGCTTTCGTACTATGTCAGTTTCAGCGGCCGCCTAGTATGTGCTCGCGATCCGCGATACCGTCAGTGGGTCCGCATACTTTGAGAAAGACTGCTCGTATATTACTTAGACCTTATTTTACATACTATCTTTTAGGGTCCCTGGACATACCTACTAGTCAATAAAATAATAATGCAATAACATATTTGAATAATGCCTATCTTACTAATCAAGCACTTACTCGTACTTAAATAAAAAATTAATAATAAAACAGTAACCGTTATAAAAATAAAGTGCTATTGTAGGTTTTAGATTGGAAAACACTTCAGAAAATCCCTCCTATAACATAGAAAACAATGAACCTTCATCTACCCTCTGACCATGATGAAGCTCTTTATGAATTGCTATGAAAGAGAAGTTTCCGTCACGCATGGCATCAAAATACTACCACCACCATGCTCGCGGTGTGTCTTTCTGTCTTTCAAAGACGGCGCTTCGACTGCGCCGTCAGCAGCCTCACTGGTGGGGTCGACGACCTGCGGCTGCGCTTTATATTTGGCGAACAATGATTTGGAGTCGCGAGGTGAACGGCCGCGCTCGGAGGGGCACAGCGTGGGCAGTTATTGACCCATATTGCTGGTGAAATGTAGATCAGTGGGCGAGAGCGGCGAAATTTGCTGCCGAGAGAGTCAGCTCGTAGCAACGCGAGGCGTTGTTTGCCCACTGAGGCCGCGCGGCCGAAGTATGCTAAATGCCTCGATGCGACCATCGAGGCATTTAGCATACTTCGACCAAATCGCTGGCGGGGGCGGTTTGATTACGAGGCCCTAGAGTCTAATACCTACATAGTTTAGTAGTCAATAGAATGAAATAAACACGACAGTGGTTGTTATTTGCCTCAATTTGGTAGTCTACAAATCAATAGCAGTACAATGTTATTCCAGGGGTATATATAACCCGCGCAAATATTAAATAGGCATCTCTCGCGAAGATCGAATCGCGAGAGGCGCTGAGTTAAGTAGCACGGGTTATACCATTGCAATGCGATTGGTTACTAGACTACCGATAGAGTGAATGAAACGATCATTACCTGACTAATATGACTGTATTGAACAACTATGCATTTTAGAGACTCACGCCCACAGAACAGAGACAACCTCTGTCCCCCCTGGGTAGTACGACGACAATAGACGCGCGTTTTAATGTCTTTAAGTCTCGACTTTCGAGTACATTTATTGTCAAATTCTGACAATCTATTGGACTTCTGACGAAGAATGTCGTGACTCGTGTCATCGTACTACCCATGGCTGGTAATCAAATCGCCTCCGACTTACTGCAATTCCTGCTGGACGATACCCTTCTTTAATACGTTCTTTGTGCAAATGATCTCATTCTGGGTATTTTCCATCTTTGTGATGTGATTTTCTGGTGACATTGACGTATCCTAGTTTGGGACCAGCATAACGGATTGTCTTGTGTGAGTGTTATAAAAAAGTAACAACCAAAAGCAACGACGCACATTGGTTTTCTTTGCCACTTTCTGAATATTAATACTTTGTCGTACTTCTAAACTACGGCCTTACTTTAGACATTAGAAAAAAATACTTACTAAATTATTAACATTAAAAAAATTGCCAGCTGGATGAAATTTATGTTGAAATAAGTCCGCTTCTGGACGTTATTTTTATCACAAGCCATTGTGCTGTTTAAGTGTTATTTTTGTTAATGTTTTTGTTGCGCAATAAGGTGTAAAAACAAATATTAGATAAGTACATGCAATATAGTTCTTGGAACAAGTGTAGATATGGAGGGCTTACAGAGACTCAGGCAGCAGTTTTCAAGCCTTGTTTTCACGATCTTACTACGCAATCGCCATACATTCGGATTGTGGTGTAAACAAGTCTGTGTGAATTCGGATTTTTATCGGACTACAGATTAAGTAGTAAATCTGACTAGCATAGGAGCCTCATTTGGCGCTTTAACTTACCTATAAGCATGGATTCAGCGATTTTATAGGAACGAGAAATTAAAGCTTGGTCACAGAAATGCAACCGTACATTCTACAATACCCACTCATCTCCACTTCATTGTTTTATTACAAGACGAGAGAGTTCCTTGTATTTACGCCATATTGTTTTCGCGATTACATTCCAGTCAGCTCGGATACTCATCCGAGCTGACTGGAATGTAATCGCGAAAACAATATGACGTAAATACAAGGAGTAGGATTAGGTCCGAGTACATCAACATTGGTAGTTTTCATCCGAGTGTACTAAGGTGTATTAGCAAATGGGAAGATAAAAAGTACCCGAAACCGGCGTGCGTGCATGAACCAACTTATGAACGTTGATGAAGCGAAAGCGATCTGTCAGGATCGTGGCAAGTGGCAGTTAAATAATATCGTTATCAACCCTTGTATGTCCCCACTGCTGGGGCACGGGTCTCTTCCTGCTTCGCAGGAAGGTTAGGCCATACTCCACCACGGGGGCCAAGTCCGGGTTGGTGGAGGATTGTAAGACAGTGGCGGGCCTCACTGTCAGAAGTTATCAAGCCGCCCATAAGGCCTCTGACATGGCTTAACGACTGCCATTACATGACAGCCGGCACCAACGGCTTAACGTGCCTTGCGAAGAACGGAAGCGCTCAGAAAAATGCCACTAGCGGTAGTTACGGGACGCTCACCCATCCTGTACCTGACCGCGCCTGTTGTTGCTTAACCAAGTGATTGATTTCAATCACTCGGTTCACCTAGGCCACGAGAATAATATGTTATCTAATATTGTTTAGTTGCGCCGACTACCCGTATTTCAGTTTCCCTTTCTTCTTTTCCGTCAATGGTTGTCTGGAAGAAATTACTTTTTGTAATAAGGCCGCCACTTGTACTGTACTGTTATTTTATAAGTCTCTTATGTAATCCTTGGTGTACATGCAATAAAGAATATTCTATCTATCTGTCTGTCTGTCCGTCCGTCCGTCCGTCCGCCCGCCCGCCCGGTGACCGTCCCGTGACTAACGCTAGTGGCATGTTTTCCAAGCGCTTTTGTGCTTCGCAAGGCCCGCTAAGCCATTGGTGCCGGCTGCCAGGTAATGGCAGTCGTTAAGCCATGTCAGAGGCCTTATGGGCGGCTTGTTAACTTCTGACGGTAAGACCCGCCAATGTCTTACAATCCTCCAGCAAACCGGACTTGGCCCCCGTGGTGGAGTATGGCCTAACCTTCCTGCAATGCAGGAAGAGACCCGAGCCCCAGCAGTGGGGACATACAAAGGTTGATATTATAATATGACGTATAAATGAATAAACTTGGAACCTGAAAACAGTTTTTTAGTATCGATAATTTTAAATCACTTTTTATAAACGATTATAATGCTATACTTGCTAAAATCTGAGTGGGCTGAAAGCCGTGGCTGTGTTATTAGTAATTAAAAATAGTGTCTATTTAGTCTATTACTTTTGAGTATAGACTGGGTTCAAAATATTGGCGAACAATAAGGCGAATGCTACACGCAAGATATATATCGTGATCCGTCAATATAAACTGTCGGATCACAATTTTTATTGACGTGTAGGGTAGTGTATTGAGGGATCACAATATTTATCGCTGGATTTCCGCAAATCCTTGTGATCTGATCCAAGATCCTGGATCGTGATATTTATCTTGCGTGTAGTGTTGCGGGTCAATATTTATTGCGTCAGTACGCAGCGGCGAGCGAAACGGCAGCAATGGACGACGTCTATGACACCGCTTCTGCTTCTGAATCATTGACAGGCGACAAGATTGTCTTAAAAGAGCTTAAACTGAACTTAGAATCCCTTCCATAAGTTACAACAATCCCGTCCATTTCATTGTGATGGCAAATTTCGTCCAATAACTTTAAATGTGTAAACATTGCTCTCTTTTGTAGCCAATTTTTCATTCAACGCTTTCTTTTTACGCGTTTTTTTATTGATTGGGATATAACTATCGCCACACAAGCTCTTATTTGGCTCCGTCTATAGGGTCCATCACGTCTGCTTCATATAAAAACCCTTCAATACTGACGCGATCCGTATCTTTGGTGTAGGGTTTGCTGTGATCCGGCTCAAGATACTTGATAAAATATCGTGATAATTATCACAATATATATTGACGTGTAGCGTTCGCCTAATAGTCTCTCGGTCTGAAAAAAATTACCCGCGGACCCGCGGCACGCACGCACCGCTCTGGCTGGCAACTAATGGTTCTCGTAGATTCGAGTTCGTTCTAGGACTTATATATTTCTATTCAATCAGTTCTTTTGTGTATTTTATTTTGTTTTTTTGGATTGCGTCTAAATAATGCTTAAAACTATGTTAGAGACATGGTTCATGGTTCTATTGTACTAGGCGTGAAAAAAATATATTTTATAAATTTTGTATCAGACAAAAATCTGAGAAAAAATCATAAAACTGGAGTGATTGTAAAACATAAACTGTTATTGACGCGTTACAGGAATTCCGCATTTAAGAATAACCCTGTAAGTAGTAACAGGAAGTGTTTTAATATCAATACTGAAGAAACATGTTACAATCTCAACTACAATATATATATTACGTGTAATTGAATAAACCTTTAGCAGCCGTAGTAGACATATGAAATTAACTTTGATACGAGTATCTTTACGCTACCAAAGACAATGTCATTCAGATAAACGCTACGCGTAAAATTACTTACACTAGGGCTATCACCTTCAAAAATGTCCCTGACCGCACGTTTCTTTCTACTATTAATAAATATGTAGATATTTTTTTTTTATTTATACTTATTGTATAAAAGTTAGCTTGAATTAGCGTGAAACTTGGAAAACCATGAGGGAGCCTATGTCCTGCAGGGGGCAAATAGCTGATGAGAAGGCAAAGAGCAGGGCACGGCCTTCTTCCAATATTGTATTTAAATAATATTAGGCTGATTCTTTATTTTGACGCGACGGCATTTTTCACGCTTTATCTTTCAGAAGACAGCAATCCGATTTAATTACAAACTAGGCATTCTTGCCTAGTTTATAAATAAATCCGATCGCTCTATAGATTCGCTAAGAGATTTCGTTTAAGAAACTAACACTTAACAGTTGCAAGTTAATAAACTTATGAAAATACTAGCTTTTCCCCGCGACGCTGTCCGCGTTTTTTTTTTTGCAACCCCGTTCACTCCCTTAAGGGTTATATTTAGAAAAACGGCGAAAAACGCGTTGAATCAACTGTGTTGAAGAGTATTTATTTTAAGTTTCAAGAAAATTAGACAACATTTGTTATACCTCCCATACAAATTTTGGCAACCCTTTTCGCCTCTTTAGGGCTTGTGTTGGGTAAAGGACCCACTTAAATACTAATACTTAAAAAGTAATAAAACAAATAACTTACCGCCGCCGCTCGCCGGCGCCGCCCGGGGTGGTTGCACTGAGGTTTGGGGATCCCTAGACGTCCCCGTCTACCCCCAAGAGCTCTTTCCCCAGAAAGCTACGTACCTGCAGTGCACTTTCACTACAATATATTTGTCCACTATTTTGGACGATCCGTCGCCCAACAACAGCACTGCCACTACGGGAACCGTCCCTGGACTGATTTCGCACTCCACACGAAGATACAAGCCCGGCAATCTAATTGCCACACAAATTTGGGCCAACAAAAATGCTCCACACGCTTTCCAAAAAACAAGGGGTCAAAGTGTGCACAGACTCATCCGACAACTGTCTAGTAGTCTGCGTTCCAAAATCAAACTTCTATTCTAAACATCCCCCCGCTCCGGGCTGACCAGCTCAGGCCGCTAGCTTAATCAACCGGGAGGCGAGAGAGAGTTGCTATGGCTCGTCGCAGAATCGAACCATCGACTAACACATCCGCGACGCGTGGAGTTCCGTCCTCCCCAAATAGCAACTTTAAAATGCGCCCCCGGCGCCAAAACAGGGATGGCCAATTGGCCTCCTTCAAAAGTACCAAATTCCCTTCCCTAGGAGGCTCGGTCCGGTCTGTCCACTTCACCCTTGGCTGCAACAGATGCAGGTATTCAACCGACCAACGCTTCCAAAAGTCCCATTTGTTGCAACATTTGAAAACGTGACAACCGTGATGTACGTTCATCCCTCCATGGGTATTCTGGCAGCGCAGTAAGTGGCTGCCCAATCAAAAAATGGCCAGGAGTGAGGACCTCTAGATCGTCTGGATCAGGGGACAGGGGACAGAGAGGACGAGAACTGAGGACCGCCTCCACTTTACAAAACACAGCAGCAAGCCCCTCAAACGTCAGGACAGTCTCTCCGATCACGCAGCGGATACGAGTCCTCGCTGACCCGACGGCAGCCTCAAAGATACCTCCCCAGTGGGGGCAATTTGGGGGGCCAAACCGCCAGGTTACCCCTTTCCGGGCGAGGACCTGACCCAAACCATCACCATTACTTTCCAAAAATACATTAACATCCTTCGTACAGTTTATGGCACCTTTGTAGCTCGAGCCACTGTCGGAGCGAACAAATGAGGGCAAGCCTCCGCGCGACACGAAACGATCCAACGCGGCGACGAAGGCCTCAGCAGACAACGCCGAAACCACCTCCAAATGGACAGCCCCGGCGGCCAAGCATACAAACACGCATAGGCAAGCCTTCACAACCCGAGCGCTGCGAAGAGTGGTCGCTCCCACTGAAAACGGCCCCGCAAAGTCCGCCGCGACTCCCTCAAACGGCCGAGACCGACCAACTCGGTCTGGCGGCAGATCTCCCATCTGCGGCTGCATGAGTGAAGCCTTCACTCTGCAACAAGGCACACACTGGAAGAGGACGCCTCGAATGACTCTTCGAGCAGACAATATCCAAAACTCCCGCTGTAGGATAGCTAACAATGCGCCACATCCGGCGTGGGCATTACGAATGTGTCGATCAGACACCAAGAGCTTTACCAAAGGTCCATCCTTTGGTAACAGCAAGGGGTGGCGACTTCCGTAAGGCAGGTCAGCTTTCCGAAGCCGACCCCCAACACGCAAAAGTCCCTCCGAATCCGTAAAGGGATTTAACCTGGCGACCGCTCCGTTGAGCTTGGCGCGACCCTCGCGCAGAATCCGAAGTTCGGCCTCGAAGCGGTCCGCCTGCACGATGCGAATCCAGTGCAGCAGCGCGTTTCGACGCTCCTCTGCACTCACAACTGGGGAAAAAAGTTTTTCACTTGGATTTCGACAGTTGCGAACAAATCTTTTAATCCAGCTGGTAACCGCCAGCAGTTTATCCAGACTGCTATACCGCCCAGGCAGCCAGTCGGGATCCAAGGCCGTCTCCACAGCCAGGGCGTGCACCCGCACGCCAGGTAAAATTTGAATGGACCTATCCACCTGCTGGACAGGCCACGAAGTCTCTGGTTCCTCCAACCAGGCCGGTCCCCACCAAAGTGAATGAGACACCAATTCGGGAGCTGTGCAGCCCCGGGAAGCACAGTCCGCGGGGTTCCAATCACCTGGGACGTGTCTCCAAATGATGGGGAAAGCCATGTTCTGTATCTGGGAAACCCGGTTTCCCACGAAGATCTCCAAAGTATGTGGCGCCGCGCGCAACCAGGCCAGCGCGACTTAACTGTCTGACCATGCGCAGACATCCCGGATGTCAACGGTGGCAGCCAACTCACGAGAGACGTGGCTTAACAATCTGGACAACAGATGCGCTCAACTCTACTCGGACTTGGGGCAGTCAGCGGCGCCGACGTGTGGGTGTGGCGCCTCACAGGGGCGCAGGGGCGCCTCACAGGGGCGCAGGGGCACCTCACAGGGGCGCAAAGGCGCCTCACAGAGGCGCAGGGCGTCCCAGCCAGCGCAGCCGCCGCGAGGACGCACTACGGCGCGCTTGGCGGCACTGGCGGCGGCCGAAAGAGACTCGGCATGTTTGCAATGTGGCCACATGGGGCATGCACTGCTGCAGTGCCATGACTGGCGAGGTTTGCCAGTAACTGATAGGCGGCGCATGGTAAAGCGCAATAGCCTATGCTTTGGCTGTCTGGGGGACCATTTTCAACGGGATTGCCCCAGGCCCCAGCCTTGTCGTGCGTGCGGTGGGCCGCACTACTTATTGTTGTGTGCCAATAGGTCGGGGGTGAACTCTCCGAAGGCACAACCGTGGCACCCTACGGGCGGGGGTCCCTCAGGGCGAGGCCCCCCGTCTGAAGAGAGGAGGTCGGGGGCGGACTCTCCGACGGCGCAGCAACGGCGCCCTACGGGCGGGGGCCCCTCAGGGCGAGGCCCCCCGTCTGACTGGAGGAGGAGTCCTCCACGAGGCATGCCGCCACACCGGGAGGAGCCGAATCAGGTACCTGCGCGGGGGCCCATGGGGGGCCCCGCGCCTGCCGGTTACCATGCAGCCGGTACGAGTGTGAGTTGGGCCCCTATGGGCGGGGGCCCGACGGTTGATTTGAGGAGAGGTTCTCCTTCCTGCGCACCGGTTCCTGAGCGCGCTAGCGTGGCGCGGAGCGGCTCAGAGGTGCCGCAGCGGTTCTCCGCCGTGCCACGAGTACCCACGGTTGGAGTACCACCCGCCGTATTTCAGGTACGGTAGGGCTGCAGGGTATACCCTGCCTAGGATGGCGATGTGCACTCGCCAGCCACATTACGAGCAGGGGCCCCCCTATGGGAGGGGGAGTATGTAGCTAGCCTGCCCCTCTGCAAGCGCAGAATCGAGGACGGTTCTGCTGCCCACTGCGGCAGTCCGCGTATGGGGCCCCCAGGGAGATTCGGTTACGGTCAGGGCCCTGCTGGACTCCGGGGCCCAGGGATGTCTACTATCAACACGAGTGGCCGAGCAATTGAGCTTAGGGCTGGGTGCCCCCTCGGTGCCCCTCTTGGGAGTTGGTGGTGTGAAGGTTCCGTGTCTGGCGGGGCAGACGTACTTTACCTTTTTGTCGGTAAACTCTTCTACGCTGAGGATTTCGGCCATGGCCATGGTAATGGATACCATTGTAGGATGGCAGCCATCTACAGATCTGCCCTCAGGTGTACGGTCGTGCACGTTGGATCTGGATCTGGCCGATCCACTTTTCTACCATCCCGCTCCAGTGGACCTACTCCTGGGCACGGATGTATTAGGATGGGTCCTACTAGGCACCCAGAAGGTTCTGGGGCCCTCTTCATTGGTGGCAGTGTCGACAATTTTTTGATTTTCTGTAATGGGGCCAGTCTTTGAGGACTCGACTCCCGACGTAACAAAGTTCTCCTGTAACGCATAGTTTACAGGCTTACAGCACTATTACCCCTCTCATAGTGGTTTCAAGTTTTACTACCAAGCTTATAACAGGTTACACGGAGTTCGTTTGGGCTTGTAGTACATCTGTTCTAATAAATTAACTTATAGTCGTGTATAGAACGAAATTATAGGCGCAGTAAAGGCTAAGATTGCCTATAAAAGTGTTGCAAAGGTGTAAATACACTTGAGAAAGCTTGCTCTAGTAAGTTACACTTATAATCGCCTACAAGAAGTAATTATAAGTACGCAATAAGTGTGATACACCAGTAATAGTAATTTATAGAACTAAATGTACTTAGAACCATTTGCACTTGTTACTTGACCTTATATCGGTGTACAAGTCCAGTTTATGAGCCAACAACAAGTGAATTTGTTCTACAGTGATTTCGCCTAAGAATAAGTGTACTTAGTATTGTTACGGGCTAGGGTTCTGGATTTGGATGTAAAACGCCAATGACAACTTCTTAGGATTTATTCACGCAGGGTCTGGTCTGCAGGTCTTCACGACACGAAGTCCACACGTAGTCCAATAGTATCGCTGAGGTCGTAGGTTATCGCTCGTATCGCAGGTATGTTCGCTCGAAGTTCACTCTTCGCTATTCCAAACGGAACTGACAGCGCGCCGCGGCGACAGCTATTTATATCCGCCGGCCAGGGTTCTAGAACATTCAAGTACGTACCTACACTCGGTGCACGCGGCAACGACTCTAGAACAAAGTCCTTGTCAAAGAGATTTGAACCTTATACTAGTGGACATACGAGTCACTATTGCTTGCAGCGTTTACTCAAACGCAGCATGCGGCGACTATTCAATAGGCTTCCAGAAGGCTCTATTCTAGATGGTTCGGGATAGGACCGCGACACTGCTCCCCTCTTAGAGATGCTCGTCTCGAGCATTTTCATTACTGCCGTGATAAGAAGCCTAAGTGGTCGATGTGAACCACTTTTTGTGCACCTCTTGGCTGCCGTTGAATTCGGTACGTCACGTCATTTAACCGAGTTACCACTTTGTACGGTCCCTCCCATCTTGTCTGCAATTTCGGAGATTTTCCTTTTCGTCGAGTTACATTGTCAAGCCAGACTAGTGCTCCTTCTTCGAAGCCGCTTGTATTTGCTCGGCGGTCATACCTAGTCTTCATCTTTTCACTCGACTCCAATCCGTTTTCCCGTACTATAGCATGAATCTCTCGCATTTTCTCACGTAACTCGGAAATGTAGTCGTGTAGAGAACGTGGGTCATCAGGAGGCCCTCCAGTTAGCAGACGGTATTGTCAGCTCTCGGCCAAAATTTACACGCGCCGGGGTTACCTTCGTGCTTTCATGTTCTGCCGTTCTGTAGGCCAGAAGAAATGGCGGTATGTATTTGTCCCAGTCTCTCTGGTGCCTGTCAACGACTTTTGCTAAATGTCTCTCAAGTGTTTGGTTAAATCTTTCTACCATGCCGTCAGATTGAGGATGATATGGGGTGGTCCTAGTCTTATGCATTCCCAATATTTTGCAGAGTTCTTGAAATACTTGAGACTCAAAGTTATTATTAAATTCTTTATTGTACCTGTAAAGATTGTACAATTGGCGGGCTTAATACTAAATAGTATTTTATTCTAGCCAACCAACAGGTGACGTGGAGTTCTTGCCTTGGTCGGAGTGTATTTCCAAGGGCACACCAAACCGGCAAACTACTTCCTCAAACAACTTGGAGGCAACAGTCGTGGCCTCTTGATTGGGTATGGCGAATACCCCTGGCCATTTAGTGAAGTAATCCATAACTACCATGAAATACTTATTTCCCGATTCCGTTACTGGGAACGGTCCAGCCACGTCAACTGCAATGCGTTCCCATGGCGCACCAACGTTATAAAGTTGCAGATTTCCACGGCTTCTAGTTGATGGGCCCTTCACCGCGGCGCAAGTAGCACACTTGCGGCACCAAACTTGCACATCTTCTCGGCAATGAAGCCAGTAAAACCTTTCTCGAATCTTTGTTAAAGTCCTCTTTACGCCCAAATGTCCACCTGACACGCCGTCATGTACTTCACGAAGGACATCTTGTACCTTATCTCTTGGGACAACTATCTGAAGATGGAACTCTCTGCCGTTAGGTTTCTCCCATTTACGGTAAAGTATTCCGTTCTGAAGAATGAAACTGTCCCATTGAGCCCAGTATGCCTTGGTGACAACACTAGTAGGAGCGACTTCGCACCATCTTGGCTTATCCTCGCCCCGTTTCTTCCATGCGACAATGACACGTACATCTTCGTCATCTTCTTGTGCTTCTTTCATCGCCTCATCTTCCCAAGATCTCGATGGACTCATTCTTGTCAACCTCAATGGCAGTTCCTTTGTGTCTTGATTGGCACGGTGCTTGCACTCTTCAGGACGCCGCCTTTTTGACAGATTGTTCCCATTGCATACTTGTGAGATTCTGGTTACTTGGACTTTCTCTGCTCCAACCAGTACTCGCCTCGGAATCCTAGCTTCGTTTCCCTGATTCACAGTGGAGGCCGGAGCGTCATGCTTCTTTACGAACTCTTCAAAAGGCTGCTCCATTTTGTTGAGACGCGCACCCAGTCTGTCATCTGTTTTGGTCGGTTGCCTCTCCTTCTTTTGACACGTGAACTGCAGATGCCCTCTTTCTCCACACTTGTAACACATGGGCCGAGAGTTCCTCTTGGGCGGTGTCTTGATCTCTTTGACCTCCTCCGTAACTTCTCGAAGTTTATACCCTTGCCGGATATCATGACGCACAGCTTCAACTTCCAGGGCGTGTGCCAGAGCTTCTTTTAATGAAGAATGGTGACGGAGCTTTACTGCAACCCTAATTTCAAGATCCCTAATTCCGTCGATGAAGGCTTGCAATATATTCGTATCCACCATTTTACTATCAGCAGAAGGGTACGCCTTTCGAACCAGCTCCTCAATTTCCAACGCCCATTGTTGAAGTCCTTCACCCAGGTGCTGGGTCCGCTCGCGTAGCTGGGCACGAAATACGTGTTCCAGGTGTCGTTCCCCGTATCTAGCCTCAAGTGCCTCCAGCAGATCTTTGAACTCGCTGCCTGAGGTGGGCAGTGCCTCCAGGACAGATGAAGCCGAACCTCTGAGCGCGACGGTGAGGGCTGTCAGGCTCTGTTCGTCCGTCCACCCGTTTGAAGCAGCGACAGTCTGGAACTGCTGTCGGTAGGCGACCCAAGACGTAGTACCATCGTATGGAGGCAACTTCACTTTAGGCCCCTGACTTATGCCGTCAACTCCGCTCGACGTAACTCCATTAGCTTTTATACGCCGAACTTCTTGCTCTAGTCCAGTGAGGCCGTTTTTCAGACTTTGTAGGTCCTCCTCTAATTTTGTAACCCGTTCGTTCACTATCTCTACATGTTTATGTAGCTTAGCAACCGTATCACTGAACTTTGTAACGGCAGAAAGGATCGTCTGTTGGTCTGCCTTCTGTTCTTCTCGCAGGCCTCTTTGTTCTTCTCGCAGGCCTCTCTGTTCTTCTTGCAGGCACTGCATCTGCTTGCCCTGTTCTTCTCGCAGGCTTCGTTGTTCTTCTCGTATGCCCTTCAACATTGCCATCAGGCATGACATATCCAAAACCTCCATTGTACGTGACGGAGGTTTAATGTCTTCGGTGGGAGTGGCTAGGAGGCGGAGCCTGTTGGTCGGTGAGTGGAACCTGGTAATCAAGGCCGATGGGCGGGGCCTGGCGCGCGGGGTCGGTGGGCGTGGCCTGGTGGGTGGGGCCAGTGGGCGTGGCCTGGTCGGTGGGCGTGGCCTGCGGGGCGGGGCCAGTGGGCGTGTCCCCATGGCCGGTGGGGCCTGGGGGGCGGGGCCAGTGTGTGTGTCCCTATGGCCGGTGGGCGTGGCCTGAGGGGCAGTGGGCGTGGCCTCCGCAGCACCTCTGGACCTGGTCCTCACTCCAGAAGTATCCTCTCTCGGAGTCAGTGGCATCTCCAAATCCCAATTCTGACACCAAATGTTACGGGCTAGGGTTCTGGATTTGGATGTAAAACGCCAATGACAACTTCTTAGGATTTATTCACGCAGGGTCTGGTCTGCAGGTCTTCACGACACGAAGTCCACACGTAGTCCAATAGTATCGCTGAGGTCGTAGGTTATCGCTCGTATCGCAGGTATGTTCGCTCGAAGTTCACTCTTCGCTATTCCAAACGGAACTGACAGCGCGCCGCGGCGACCGCTATTTATATCCGCCGGCCAGGGTTCTAGAACATTCAAGTACGTACCTACACTCGGTGCACGCGGCAACGACTCTAGAACAAAGTCCTTGTCAAAGAGATTTGAACCTTATATTAGTGGACATACGAGTCACTATTGCTTGCAGCGTTTTATTGTTTACACAAACGCAGCATGCGGCGACTATTCGATAGGCTTCCAGAAGGCTCTATTCTAGATGGTTCGGGATAGGACCGCGACAGTATTATTGTGGACTCTCGAATTCTGTTCTAGTCTTAATTTCTTTATAAAGGTTTCTTGTAAATCATTAGTGTCCAAAGATAACTTCGTGAAGTCAATTGTAAGAAGACAACTACTTTTAATATTTCTTGCATCTTCACGGCCATTTTGATTTCTTTTAAGTCATTGGGTTTTGTAGAAGTTGGTGAGGGTTCTGTACAAAAGGAGGTTTTACTCACAACACGTGATTTAAACTCGGACGAAGACGATATTGTGACAACTCTGATTCTATGCAGGAAGATGAAAGTGACTGCTTTTCAACATACTAGGAAAATAAAACACTGCGTAGTACCCTTAATTTTCTTTATTTATGCTTACATATTATAGATAAAAATTTACTATCACCGCAGACACCGCGGAGGAGTCAAGGGAGTGAAGAGAGAGAGAGAGAGAAATCGTTTTTAAAGGGATTAAAATATATATTAACTAACCAAACGCGACTTTTAAATTAATTACCAAAATTCGTCAGATTACTAAGATGAGGTTATTCGCTTTCCATACTAATCGAATTTTGACAAATGTGGGCGATTGGCGCATAATTAAATATTGAAATCACTTTAGTCTGCATGTATGTCGATTGTTATTACTGGCAATTTACATTTTCGTGAATTGAAAGCAAAAATTAAGTTAACATTAAAAAGATCAAAATAACATAAAAAATATTTTGATCTAATTTTACCATTTTATTTATCTTAATTTATCTGCTTACTTCTTTAGCCAAAAGAGTATTTATTGTGGACCCACAGATTTGGCACGGCCGTTAATTTTAATTTGCCTTTTTTAATTGGTTGCACTACTGAGAACTCCATGGCAAGAATCTGTAAACAAATACACGTAAGTATAAATACATTTAGGTATATTGAAAGTATTGTGAAAAAGGAATACATATCTCATAGAGACGTCCTTATTGCATGGAGATATGGATGAATTAAAGAATGGTCATAGGACCATTCTTTAATGTGCGTGCTTCAATAAGCACGCGCGAAATTATTCGTAAAAAAGTATGCCCATGCAATCATGGGCATACTTTTTTACGAATAATTTCGCAATACTGCGAAATGACGAAAAGAGTGCTCGCTTGTGAAACCCACTCCAAGTTACCATACAACTTTTGCTTAAACAAAATAGGTACTTATTAGGGACGAATGTGAGCACTAAGAAAATCATCCGTTCAGGGATAAGTACGCGAGGCATCATGAGTCATGATACAAGAATAATTGAAATTTTAGGCCTTAAGGCCCACCTGCACCAATACTCAGGTGGTACGTTGTCAAAGTTCGGGTAACCGGCGCTGGTGGTTTATCTTTGGTGCTAGTGAGTGGGCGTCAGATCCACATAAGCTAGCTAGCTAGCTTATGTGGCTAGCTTCAGTTCAAACATTAGGTAGGTAACTACCCACATAACTCAAGGATTCGCCGCATATACCTACCTACTATAGGTTATACCCTAAAAATACCTATATAGTATATTTACGGATGATTCCACCAAGCAACATTCACAATCTTTAAAAAATATTATTGAAATTAAGTAATAAAATTAGTTACCTAGTTCACATTCGTCACTGGTGAAATGGTCATAAACAGCAAAAACGTTGCAAGTTTTGCACCAAAATGGTTTTCTCTTTAACAATAATTTTATGTTTTCTTCCTTTAAAACAATGTGAACTGGGCTTTCTCCAGAGTATGTTAAAACTCTATGGCCACAACCATGGCAAATGAAACATAACAAGAAATGTGTTTTAATCGAAGGCCATCTCAGAGTTTTTAAGGCTTGAATATTATTGTTAGTCAAAAAACGGTCTCGTCCAGAAATATGATCTTGATAATTTGAGCAGTCACAACTAAAATATAAAACAATAAACTCTTAGCTACTAAAATTAAGCATAACATTGTATCATCATCATCATTGGCAGTCCACTGTTGGAGTATGGCTTCTCCCAAGAACCCTAATTCGTCTCAAAATGGCGCGACAAATCTGTTACGACTAATATTATTTTTAAACACAACTTAGTAAATACGCCGTGTTCAAAAGATGAACAAAAATTGAGATGTAAAACACAATATATTTTACCGAAAATACCTACGCGTTTGCTGTGCAAACATGTATGCACGCATAATATTACGTGCGAAATGCATACTTGTTAATACATTAATACATTTCATATAAAATAGATGAACGTACCTTTCGTTTATTTTTTTCCACAACTGCACAACACAACATAATTCACAAATGTTTGAAGTAGCTAGTAATAGAAGCGCGGAGTACGTTACAGGCCTGCCTGATTCTATTAAATGCTCATAGTGAGCTTCGCGGGAGCAAATGTTTCTCCCGAGTCGAACTATAAGTGTATTATGGGCTTAAGTGATGATGTTGGGTTCTATTAGATGCTCATAGTTGGCTTCGCGGGATTAGATAGTTCTGATTAGTCCAACTATAAGTGTTTTATTGGTCTAAGTGGCGCTCGCCAAGTCTATTATGAGATGAGTGTTTTACTAGCAAAAGTACGCCTATAAAATAAGCCCTTTTCCGTGGTTGTAAACGTTTACTTGCCTCTTATAGACCTGGCTCCAGAACCACTACAAGACCACTTTTTGTTACTTGGGCTAGGTCTAACGGCTTGGGCTGGGCGTTGATGAGTGAGTCAGTTAGTCAGGACTTTGAATTTTATTTATATATATGTACATACGTACATTATAACTACCGTAAAAAGTATCAAAGATTTGGAAAATATTAGCAATAATTTTAACAGGTAGTATTTAAAACATAAACTGTAATTTCCGTGATTTAGACTTCCAAAAGTTAAAATATACTTTATGTGACTCTATCTGTATAAGGTTCTACAAGAAGATTCCTCAAGATATATTGACTTACTGCTGACGCAGCTTAAAATAATTATTAAGCACACTCAGTGCAGTAAATATTTCTATGATATCAAGGATTGACAAAGATTTCAGATAATAAACAGTGAAGTAGTATTAAACAGTATTTAGAGGACGAGTGTTTATTGTTTATTGACCAATGATTTAGAAAGATTTACAAATAAGAATGTTATACGAAATGACTTAAGTATATAGATTAGCCTCTGTTGCCGAGCTAGGCATGAAGCCTGTATTACGGCATCCAGCGCCAAATCCCCACCGAATAAGGCAAGTTAAAATATTGAAATGTATACAATGTTAAACTAAGAAACAATTTAGCAAAGATTTAACAAAATTTAGCAAAGTTACAATAAACTTAAAAGAGATAAAAGAGTGTATTTGGTGAGTCTTCTCTATCTGTGTGTGTGTGTGAGTGTGTGAGTTTGTGTGTATGTGTGTTTGTGAGTGGGTGTGTGTGAGAGGGTGTGTGAATTTATTTGGTACCTACAGCCTGAGGTTATAGTTTTGAAATAGATTATAGTAAAATTAAAATAAAATTTATAGTCACAGTTTCAAAATTTTTAAATGTTTCCAAAGAGAGAGGGTTATTATTATTGAAATTATTTGAGTCTAGTGTCATAATTATTGCCATTGCAGTTTATTTCAGTACCGTCAACAAGTCTTCAGTTTGGTCGTAAGTTAAATTTTTCAGAAAAGTGGTTATCTTTTGTTTACATATGGTTCGGTTTAAGTTGTAAATTTCTACGGACTTATTTATTCTATTATACAAATATGGTCCTAGGAACGGTAGAAATCTCTGACTAAAATGTGTTTTAAAATGCCTGTTGTATTGACACACTCTGTGAGATAACCTTTTATTTGTTGGTAACAACTGCATGTTGAGATTTGAATGCTGCACCATCAGTAAATGGAGAATAAACAATTGCCTTACTGTAAGAACATCACAACGGTGATAAAGCTCGTTAGTGGGAAAACGAAATGGTTTGAATATACAAATCTTTAGAATAGCTCTCTGTGCAATCTCTAGCCTTTTTAGAGAGGTTTTGGGTGCACCACCCCAACAATTAATTCCATAAGTTATTAGAGATTGGCATAGCGCTATGTATACTTGTTTTAGTTTGTTAGGATCTAAAACATGTCTTAAATTTTTGAAGACGTATATTAACTTTCGTATCCTCGTAGATACCAGTTGTATGTGTTCTTTGAAATTGAGTTGCTTATCAATAATTATTCCAAGATACTTTATCGAGTTCACATTCTCCAAGGCCTGGCACGAACAATTAACATTAGATGTGGGTGTACAATTGTGAGCTTTTATTGACCAATTTTTATTAATTTTTTGTTCACGAATTGAGAAGGTGATATATTTTGATTTGTCAATATTAAGTGTCAACAAGTTGCAATTTAACCATTTGTGGACAGCGTTAAAACCCAATTGTGCCTTGCTAAAGACCTTTTCCCATGAGCTATCAGAAAAAGTGAGCGCTGTGTCATCAGCATAAGACACGATTTTACCATTGAATGGTTTCAGTTGAAGCAGATCATTCAAGTAGACCAGGAAGAGCGTTGGACCCAGAATACTGCCCTGTGGCACACCGTATGAAATAGGTAGTTCATCACTGGTCATTGATCCGATTTTTACACATTGCTGCCTTTCATGGAGATAGTTGACGAAGATACGAAGTTCGTTCCCTCTGATACCGATATTTTCCAGCTTATCAATGAGTAGTGGGACAGGGACCGTGTCAAAAGCTTTCGCTAGATCAAGAAAAATTGTTAATGATTTTTTGCCTTTATCTAAGTTAGAGATAATATCGTCAGTAAGTGCGAGAAGAGCATCATTAGTGCTTTTCCCACTACGAAATCCAAATTGATTGGCAGATAATATATTATTATGCTCCAAATAGTTCTTGAGTCTATTATTTAGGATTTTTTCAAGTAGTTTTGACAAGGTGGGTAAGATTGAAATAGGTCTATAGTTGATGACACGATCTCTGTCTCCACTTTTGTAGACTGGCGTTATAATTGATTTCTTAAGAACTGAAGGAAATATGCCTGAATGAATACAGTGATTAAATATGTGTGTAAGTGCCGGAATTAGTTTACTTTTATGTTTTTTTATTAAATTGGTTGAAATTTTATCATGACCGGTGGATTCTGTGTTCTTAAGTCCTTTTATCAGAGAATCAATTTCATCTTCATCCGTTTCGAGTAATACAAAGAAATTTATTTGTGATGTTCTGTTCATTTTGATGCTATTTACCGGAGTAGCAATATTATTTTTATGTGCAATTTGATCTGCGAGTATCCTACCCACATTTATAAAATGGTTATTTATCGTGTTTAAAGAATCGCCTGGCTTTGAATTTAGACTAAGTAACTCTTTTGCAACTATATTCCCTCTAGCCGTACAAGTGATATCTTTGATGATTTTCCACAACCGTTTTTGATTGTTCCCTGCTTTAAGAATTAAGTTTCTTTCATAAGTAATTTTTAATTTTCTTAAAATTTTATTACAATGATTCCTGTATCTAGTATATGTAATTTTTAAGATATTGTTACTAGGGTTATGTTTTACTTTATTATGAAGTCTGTCTCGGTTTTTGATACATCTTAAAAGTCCAGAAGTGATCCAAGGCTTGATCAGACGTTTTCTTTTTGATATTGTAATAATTTTAGTGTTTTTCTCTATTGCACTTTGCAATTTCTCAGTCAGATAAGTCATAGAAATATTGGGATCACTGTTGTTGTATATTGGCTCTAGGTCAATGTCATGGATATCTTGGTCTAAGGTTTCGGAGTTAATTACACTCTGTGAGATACCATATGTTTTAACCTGTTGTTTCCCAATATACAAGCTAACAATCACCGATTTATGGTCTGTGACAGTTGATTGTGCTACTATTGTAAGTGAAGATGTAGATTTAGTTTTAAGCATAGCATGGTCCAAACATGTACCACTAAGATCTCTTGTGACAAATGTGTGCCCAGGTAAGATTCCATGAAACGCGCATAGCGTTAAGTAACGCTCGCCACATTGATCTAGTTTATCTCGGTTTATAGGTATATTGACATCACCTATTAAAAGAATGTTTTTAAATTTGTTAAGCGACTCAAGCAGTAGGTTCAACGAATGTATAAATGGATCAATTTTTTTGTGGGATGGCGAGCGATAAATACTTATGATTGCTAGATCTTCACCCAGCGTACTTAAAGTGCAATTAGAATCATCGAGTATTGGTTCAACGGTGTTGATCCTCAAGTTATCCCTTATAAATACCACAACACCATCGTTTTGATTGTTGTTGTTTTTTGTAGCAAACGATAGAAATCCATGTAAGCTTGGAAGTAGCTGACAACAGGACAGCCAACATTCTGTTAAGATAATAATGTGAAAATCAAGTGCCAGTCTGTGTAATAACACTTCGAAATCGTTTAAATTGCGATTTATACTGCGAATATTTTGTGTAATAATTTTGAACGAATTTGTGGGAATTATTTTAAAACAATCAATTATATCACTTTCAAAAGAATTGGATACACTAACATCATCAATATCGTCTAATATTTGATTAATCATGACTAAAATGTAGTTTATATATTTGACAGCTCTGTTTGTCTTGGGGATTAATAGGTAGTTGGTTCAGGCTTAATTTAGAATGTAGGTAATTAAATAGTGTAGTAGTTTCTTGTGTGTAGTATTTTCTGTGTGTTGTTTGAGGTATATCTATGTAAATTAAACTTAAACATAATAATGCACCATTCATAAGAGAGTGGAGAAGCAGCAACTTCAATAAGGGGGCACTATCTAGTCATTGTTTCCTGCGCAGCGATTCCAGGTCATCTTCGGAAGATATCTTTAGGTGGACAGAATTTTCTTCTTTTCGTAGATAAATTGATCCATTCATAGTCCAGCAGAATGAGAAGCCATACTGTTTCTGGAATGATCTAGCCAGATAAAATAATCTCTGTGCTTTTGATGTGAGTGTTTCGGACACAAATACTGGTTTTTTGGGTTGTGAGAAGCCTAGGTTCTTTGTGTTAAGCTTGTCTCCTTTAGGTTTGGTTTTATTGAAACTCTTTAATTCCTTAAGAATTTTTTCTTTTGTAACACAGAAGTGAATTCCACGATAATTGGGTTAGAAGAGTCCTTTGAGTTGATTCTATATATATCCTTAATATCAGATTTACTAATTTCTGTATTTAGAGTCTCACCCAGGGTCTTCGCTATCTTGCACAGGTCTTCCTTAGTCTCACTATTATTCTTATATATATTGCGAATCTCTATGCCGGCAGATCTGTTCTTACGCTCCAACAATTCTAGTCTATCTTCCAATTGAGCCATTCTTCTTTTGTCCTCCTTTCCTTCCTGCTCCAGTAGGTTTATTTTCTTGAGGAACTCATCATGTTTTTGGGCCATAGTCTTGACGCTTTTAGTCAGTTCAGCATTTTGCAACTTGAAGGCCGCAACCGTAGCTTGAAGGTCACTCATACCTTTAGTAAGTTTGGTGAACATTTCCTTTACAGACAGAGAGTCATCCGCGGTAAGTCCATCGTGCTTCCTTTTTTTCCGCTCCGCCATGTTGTTCTGTGAGAGAGTGGATAAATCGGGTGCAGAACCGTAGTGATCCTGAACAGTGTCCGTCTGAGAAAGGATAGATTTTGCTGGCTCGTTACTTTGCTTACAGACTGCCGTAGAATTCATAGCCGAGACGTCGTCGTCGGTTTGAAACAGGCCGGGAGTGGCGGGCGGTGTACGTTTCAAAGGCATCGCTAAGCGCTTGTACTAGGCTCGCAGAAAAGAAAGGTAATTTGTCAAAGTTCGGAAACTATTAGTAAGTGGTGTTCGAAGGACCAAAGCTCTGATTAAAGTGGTAACGAGTGGCGCGTCCATACAAAGATGCCCACTGTCCAGCGTAGCTTGGCCTCTCTCGCCAACAGTCGCTCGTTTGTATAGGCGCGCGGGGTATTACTCACACTGCTCGGTGCGCGGCGTAATCATGTAGGCAAGGTCGATTTTATGTTCTTCGGATTTATGTTCTCCTGGTACGGTCTCGCGTATTTTTTACAATCATTAATGAATAATTTATATAAAATCACAAAATAATATTTCCCAATCACACGTCTGCTCGTCTCAGAGATCCGGGGGGAAGGGGAAGTGTGTCTAGTATTCAACACATTCATGTGTAATAATTTTTGAGTTGAAACTATAAATAATTTTTTAATTTAATTAATATTTTCTTGTTTATAATATCAATATCTTGTGTATAATAAGTGTATACCTAGTTCGTGTATTACCTTCATCTCTAAAATATATTAATTGTGAAACTAACAACTTAAACGTTTACTACTAAGAAAACATTTTGTTTTTATAATGAATAAAATTTACCAGCAAGCTAGTATGATTTTTATACCTATAAAGTTTTATTTTATCCCGGAGAGTAATAATGTTAACCCGGAGCCCAAACATGCACTATTCGAACCTTTACACTCCGAGTCAAACCCGGAGCGGTGGCAGCCCTAAGTAAGACCCAGGTATTTGCCGCGCTATCGGCAAAAAAAAATATAAACCTTATCGACTCGTAATGCTTACTGCGCCCAAACTTCCTTTTAGCAATTAGGTAAGAATAAAACAATTCCTTATCGTAAAACTATCGAATCCATTTACTCTAGCCACTAACTGAGTTGGCTGAAAGCCTAGAGACTCGTGTTTCGTAGTACTTCCTTGAACGTAACAATATTGACATAAATATTCATGAATAATCCGGTAACCACGCTCCACCCGGAAGAAAGTCGCAAGACCACTGGCAAGCCGGCAAGACTCGAAACATGCTCTACTACTTATTCCAATGATAATGGCTTCACACAAATCCCGCTCACCTATCAAGAGCAATGCACCACAGCAATAATGCAACCTATATAATATACGTCCTACTGTAGGCACAGCACTTCTCTCAGAGAGAGAGAGAGCATAGAATTAACTACCGCACTACACGTATCCATCGCGAATACCAAGCAGGTATTCGAGATGGATACATGATGAGGTATGTGAACATGTCGGGGGTCTGTTTCTTAGATCTGCATTTCCTTACTTCTTACTTCTTATGGCGCTAAAACCCTTTGTGGGGTTTTGCCTTGACAATTGGATGTTGATTGCAAAGTCGATTTACACACAGCCCGCTACGCAATGTACCTCGAATTATAAACTATGAACTGTAGTTTTATGAACCCCGGCGCAGGCATTTAGGTTTTCTCACGGTGTTTTCCTTCTACGTTAGTTCTAGTAGTTTTTGCTCGTACAAATTCACAAATGTACGTGACATAGAAAACAGAGCCATTTGTATATTCCGGGGTTCAAAAACACAACTTGAATAGGTACCAATCGTCAGCAATGGGTCCAAAATATTTTAAAAATATTTTTGGCAACTTGAAATAAATCACGCTTGACCCATTTTAACACGTGCGTGGATAATGTTCGGTCATAATGGAGAATGTTTTATTGGCATTCCAAGGAGTGAAACGATTCTTTTGTTCACCTCCAAACAGGGCCGGATCAAGAAATCAATTTTGGGGTGCACTATAATACCTAATGTATGCTTGAAAGATGAAGATATTCTTAGGCGCTTGTAACGCCTGAAAACAGAAGTTTCTTAGCTTATGCAGTCGAATGCCTACGTTCATATATAAAATCACGCCTATATCTCGGAGGGGTAGCCAGGGTCGAAGGTTTAGTACTTTCCCCGATCCTGGCAAACCTTTTTCGCTTTATCAACGTTCATTAGTCGCTGCATGCACTCACGCTGGATTAATAATAAAAGTATTTTCATGCTATCATGTCACGACTTTACGACGGCTGTTTGATCCACGTTGGTTTATGATGAATGAGGGTTCCTGTGTCACCTTCCTGGTTCCGCTAATGGCTCTGAAAGTCTAGACACATAAAATAATGCGGATTTCGGAGCCTCCTTTATGGGGCGATCCGAGTAACGGGTCTTTAGTCGCGACAGAACAGAACCTTTAGTGCCAGCCGACTGCCCCGCATAGTCCAGCCCACATACAATGGAACAAAAGAACTAAATCGCATTATACGAGTAATCTGAACAGGCTTAATGCTCTGACACTATCCATCTACAAGGGAAACTATCAATCCACTGCAATAAAGATTAGAATTAATTTGGGGTTAATTAATTTATTGCCTGGATTAGTACAAATTAATGCTGTATCAAAACACGTTACGTATGTATTGTATACTGGAATAATATATATATATAACTATATACTTACTAGCTTAGTCGGGAAACGTTGTTTTGCCATATTATCTGCCTACGATCCACTCTCAGACCTAAATATACACAAAAAAAAATCATAAAAATCGGTGAAGCCTTTTCGAAGGAGTTGAATATATACAGGGCGTCCCAAAGTTATGGGCCATGAAGGGAAAGTACCTTAAATATCGTAGATAGGGTATTTTGCTGAAAGAAGACTTTATGTTATTTTTAAAAGATAGTAATTCTGCATTCAAAGATTTTTTAAAAAATTACTTGCCTTGTCTGGGAATCGAACCGACCTTAAATAAAAAAAAAAAACCCCTACTTTTATGATGCCAATCGAAAGAATGGCCAAAAACCAATAACTCTTCTTAAGTAACATAGTATTTTAAAAGAAAGGAACAGCGTGAAATTAATCATTTTAATCAAATTAAAAACATACATGAAACTGCCGTAGTCAATGAAGTGGGTATTTTTTTGTAAATTAATTAATTAAATGCTCAAAATGTGATCCCTCTTGTCTTACGCAAATCGCCAATCTTTTAATGAGTCCGCTGCCTGTTGATTTTGATTTTTAATTTTCAACTTAATTGACTACGGCAGTTTCATGTATGTTTTTAATTTGATTAAAATGATTAATTTCACGGTTCCTTTCTTTTAAAATACTATGTTACTTAAGAAGAGTTATTAGTTTTTGGCCATTCTTTCGATTGGCATCATAAAAATAGGGTTTTTTTTTTAATGTAAGTCGGTTTGATCCCAGACAAGGCAAGTAATTTTTTGAAAATCTTTGAATGCAGAATTACTAACTTTTAAAAATAACATAAAGTCTTCTTTCAGCGAAATACCCTATCTACGATATTTAAGGTACTTTCCCTTCATGGCCCATAACTTTGGGACGGCCTGTATATAGTGACAGAGTATGTGCCCACCGCGGATTTCAAGTGCTGAAGAATGTAAACACCTTAGGGGCACTCAACACTACAATAAAGTCACAAGACTGAAATAATCCTTTGAATTGATGTCTACACAGAAATAAAATTACTCATTGTGCAACGGAAGTGACTTTGTGTTTATGTTGCAGATAATCTGACAACCAGACTGTATATAGGGTTATTTCTGTAATGTGAATTATTTGTTAAGTTTTTAATTAAAAAAAATAATGAGGGTTTGCAGACGCAGTTAGAACATGCTTAAAGCTAAGTGTTAAATTGTAGGACATGTTTGTACGTTTGTATTGTCAAAATCAAGAGTTATTTTGTATGGAAGCAATAACTTTTGCAAAAGCACACCTTTTGTTGAGGAAACTTTACATACCCAGAAGGGGTTGATCAACCCCTTTTTAATTACCTACGTACTTCTTTATGCTAATACAATTATTGAGTCATAGTTCCACCGAAAATCTATTTTCTGTCTAGAGAAGTCCTCTTCCATTGTCTATTAGGAATCCGTCCCATTCGAAATAAAACCAAACAAAAGGTAATTTACCATTATTGTACCTACCCAAAAATTATAATTATATATTATTCCCGTACTACAACGCATTCTTTTTCAATTACTACTTTTTACGCAATTTTACGCAAGAATTGAATTTTAACTTAATTTTAAAACCCTTGCTTGACATAGTAGAGCCCGTTAAGCGTGAATTTAATAGTATTATATAAAACCTGATATGTACATTTGTGAAATTATAGTAGCAATACCACTCGCTAACATCGAAGTAAAACGTCATGAGGAAACCTCAGCGTCCGCGGTGTTCAAATACCTCAGCGCTTATAATTGCCAATTCGCACTGGGCACGCTTGGTAATTAAGCCCGTACCCTCTCTCTGAGTGCAACCATGCGCCTTGTAGTGCCCCCCATATCAAAAAATAAATATCTATGAATAAACGCGTGGAAAAAATGGTTGCCAAATACAAACTGAAGTTGAGATGTCTCGGGAATTGGGCTTCTTACAATTATTAATCCTTACATCGTTAAGTACAAGAGAAGATAGTTGATTGATTATACTTATATGACACGAAACATGAACAGTACAATCTATGGTTACGTCTTTTCCTTGTAAAATCTCCACCACAGACTGCGGAATTACGTCTTTATAAATAAGACCGTAATAGTTAGTCGTCTTGATAGGAACTGCACTCCACAAAACTGCCACTGTGAGAGACGAGACGTTTGAGCAGCGCAATTGATTAGTTATCAAGATTAGGTGGGAACTAGTTCTCATGTAAACAGGATGTAACTCCCTGACTCTTGTTCAAGTCTTATTCCTAGGTTCGTGACATGCATTCATTTCCGCTGCGAGGGGGAGAAACTTAGACCCGAATATGCTTCAATAGGTGCCTAGTTAGTACATCTAGATTCTAGATCCATCCACTACGTAGATTGATAAAATATTCTATACTGTACACCGCACCAGGAGAAGATATATTTAAATAAAAAATACAAAACTATGATAGAAAGTGCTTATAGCATTAAATTCGCCCCTTTGTACGATTTTATTCCTAAAATTTAAGTGCAATAAAAGTATTAATAATAATAGCAATTGGCGGCCTTACTACTTAGTTACTAACACTGAGGAAACCTGAGAGTCTGAGGTGATCGAACACCTGAGATTTTGACATTGCCAATCCACGGTGGGCAAGCGTCGTAATTAAGCCCGTACTCTCTCTCTGAGCGAAGGCCGGTGCCCTGCAGAAGTGGAATTTATGTTGGTTACACAAAACCTGACAAGTTCAGAATTGCGGCAACTTCGGAACCGGAGTAAATACAACGTGTTACGGAAATATGCGAAAACCTGAAATATGGTAACCGTTTCTGCAGTATACCACTTCCTTAAGTTTACAATTGGACGGCGTTATGTAAGATCGAATTAAGCGACAAAATCGAAAAAAAAAGTTATGAATGCAGTTCGATTCTAGGCATGATAAACTAGATATTCAGCTATTTTTTTCTTCAAAAATCACTTTTAGTACCTTATAATAGGGGGTTGAATCAAGCGCCAGATCAAACTTTGTTAGAACCTGTGCAACAATTTGTTACGTATTAAAGATTGTGCGCCAGAGTTTTGTTATTTCAATCATTTTTAAAACGCAATATCGAATCACAATCTAAAAATTGCATCTAATTCGTAAATGCATAACATCAACTACACGATATTTCACATGATTGAGGATCAAACGCCATCGTCTTTTGATTCTTTAATGCAACTTCGGGATTTTGGGCGAGTGACGACGCGGGCGGGTGGCGAAGCATCATTATCGCGTCATAAGCTATTCCGGAAGAATTTTTTGGCTATTTGTCTATCATATTCTATAAGTAGAGCTTTAGAAGCTTGTTATTATTTTTATTTTTAGAAAGAGTTTCTTTTTAAATGTTACTGGATCCACATTAGAAGGGAAGAGATTTTTTTAATTTACTTAGTTAAGTATAAACGATGAGGAATAGAGTTTTATAAGCTTGTTTTATGCTGTATGGTGTCGGCCTAAAGAATAGCACAAACCCAAATTCTTCCCGCGGGTGTCATTGGGCTAATCACGGGGCTACCTCAGGCTGCCACAAACAACTGACCCTGGCAACGTTCAACAGACGCACTCTGAAGCTTGACCGTAATCTAGCGTAGTTGGAAGTTGAGCTAGAGAAGATTAAATGGCATGTTCTAGGGCTATGTGAAGTCCGTAAAGAGGTGGAGGACACCGTACCTTTAGACTCCGGCCATCTTCTCTCTCTACTTTCGCGAGGGTGATAAAACATCGCAGGGTGCTTTATCGGTTTCCTCGTCAATAAGGCCCTTTCTAACCACGTTGAAGAACTCATAAGGAATGTCAACCTGGAAACCTTAGGCAAAACCACCTATGCGCAGGTGGCGTCGAGACACATAAGACCGGCCCTCTACTCAATCGTGGTGTCATCGAACGAGGATATGGACACTAGCCAAGATGTCATCGCGAAAATAAGAACAGCGGTCGATGCAAAATCGACCGACATCAGAGTGGAAAAGATGAGAGAGGCTAAGGATCAAAAAGTAGTTATTGGATGCAAAACAAAGGAAGACTTGGAGAAGGTGTCGGATAGGATCAGGAATTCGAAGGAGAAGTTAAAAGTGGAGGAAAAATCAAACAAGGACCCACTAGTGATGTTAAAAGATCTGATGGAGTATAATACAGATGAAGAGATAATGGCAGCATTGAAGAACCAGAACCGACACATTCTCCAAGACATACCGGAGGAAGAATTTAGAGCCAAGATTAGATATAGGAAAAAGGCTAGAAATCCCCATCAAAATCACGTGGTCCTGTCGGTATCGCCGCAGGTCTGGGGAAGGCTGACCGGGTAAGGGCTGGTCCACATAGACCTACAGAGAGTGAGAGTTGTGGACCAGTCCCCGCTAATGCAGTGTTCCCGCTGCCTGAGGTTTGGGCACGGAAAGAAACTGTGTACAGAACCCACAGACCTTTGTTCCTACTGCGGTGAGCAGCACTTGCGAGGGGATTGCCCAGCATATCAAGGGAACCTTCCACCGGTGTGTAGAAATTACAATGGGGCTAAAAATGAAATGGTCGACCATAATGCTTTTGACGCCACTTGCCCGATCAGAGTCAAATGGGACGAGATAGCGCGTTCTTCGGTAGCGTATTGCTGAGGGCGCGCCACGGGAACACCTGAACCCAAAACCAAGTAAGCTGTCACTAGCTGCAAGCACTCGATTAGGAAACCGGGCAATTGAAAGTTCGGCCTATTTCAACGCGGTGCAGGGGCAGGGGGTGTGCCAGTGCCACGTAGGAATACACATGCAGGAAAATATACATATAAAGTATCAGGAAGTGTTTAATAAATATAATGGACAATTCGTAAATGTAGGTATAGAAAATATAAGATGTAAGAAATATTAGCACAACTATATGAGTGATTTATATATGTTAGTGTTAAGTATTTTTTGTTCCTCGAATTTGAGTGTTCGATGCGAGAAATATATAAAAAAAAAACACTCACTGATAACGACAATACTGATATTGTAAGATTAAGCATGTACTGTAAGCCAGCAAAATATTGAATATTGTGTAAAATATATAATGTATATATTTTAGAGTTAACATTAAATAGTAGCACTAAATTACTAGTAATAATATTTTACCGTTAAAACCTGTAAAAGAACTTACCCACATGTTGTATCGCCGCGCGATAGACGGAACATGTCGACGCCACGCCCACCGGTACCTGTAAATAGCAGAAATTTATAAATAGACATAAGAACACGGGAAAGAAAATGTAATAATCATACAAGTATATGTAAATAGAAATGATATGTAAGTAAATATAACAAAAAGCATAGCGGTATGAAACATGGAATTAAAGGCTCCAACTTTTCTATAATAATAAAGTCTCCAACCACCCATATTGAAGGTGCCTCAGCAAGGGGGAGGGGTTTAGTCCGTAGGCTATTGGGCTTTCCCAGTAGAGTCGGGCATGCCGCAGCGCACGGGCGCTACGGTATACATGAGTATTCCCCTCCTCCTCCGAAAAAAAAAAAACACGTTGAAGAAATCTCCAGTGTGTTGACCAGGGTAGCATACCTGATCCTTCGGCTGTGTAAGCGTTACAGCATGAAAGTCATTCAGGTTTACTCACCGACCTCGACAAACTCGGATGATGAAGTGGAGGATATGTACGAAGGCATATCTAAAGCCTTACTACATAACACCACAAAGGCTCACTTCAACGTTGTTATGGGGGACTTTAATGGCAAGGTGGGAACCCAGAGTGGCAACGAGTCCCGAATAGGCCCGCATGGTTATAGAGTCAGGAATCACAGGGGGCAAATGCTTGTCAACTTCCTAGAGAAAGAGGAACTATTCCTGATGAACTCTTTCTTCAAGAAACAGCCTCAAAGGAAATGGTCATGTCAAAGCCCCGACACAGTGACTAAATATGAGCATGACGATGAAATGAGCTTCATCACGACGAATAGCAAGCATATATTCAAAGATGTCTCAGTGATCAACAGGTTAAATACCGGATCCGATCACCGACTTCTCCGAGGCTCCGTGAATATCAACTTGAAGCTTAAGAGAAACCGTCTGATGAAGTCGACGCTTCGACCTAACCCAATCCAAATCATACCAGCACCGAGAAGTCCCAGCAGCTTCTCGGGGATAGATTTGTTGCCTAGGAGCCCACCGACGACGCTGACGAGACACTACACAATCAGGTCAAAACTCTGAGGGACGAGAGCATCAAGTTCTGCAAAACGCAGCGGACTGGTGGGAAATCCAAACTTTCGGCGGAGACTCTCTGGTTGCTGACAAAAAGATCGATGGCCACATTGATCCAGAAGCGGTCGTCGACGTACATGGTCACATCCTCGAAATTGTGTCTGAACCCACTTAGATTTTGATTTTGCAGTTAAACAATTTCGAAAGGGAGGCCAACAGGAGGATCCAGCTGGGCTGGGCAGCGTTTGGGAAACTACGCAGAGCCTTCTTAGAGAAAACTCTGCGTAGTTTGAAAACGAAAGTTCGTCCTACCAGTTCGTCCTACCTGTGATGACCTACGGGGCCGAGACATGGACACTCACGTAAGGGCTGGTCCACCAGTTCAAAGTCGCTCAGCGAACTATGGAGAGAGCTACGCTCGGAGTTTCTCTGAAGGATAGGATTCGTAACGAATGCAGAACAGCGACCAAACCGACAAAAAACCAGTTATCGACATAGCTCAGAGAATCAGCGAGCTGAAATGGCAGTGGGCTGGCCATATCTCGCGAAGAACCAACAATCGCAGCAGTAAACGTGTTCTTGAGTGGAGACTGTGACTCGGCAAACGTAGTATAGGACGCCCTCCGACTAGGTGGGATGACCATCTGCGAAAAACTGCCGGCTGATGCTGGATGCGGCAAGACAAGGCGCTCATAAGGGGAGGGCTATGTCCAGCAGTGGACTAATATATATTATAGCCTGAAGAAGAAGAAGCGGCTTGTTTTTATTTTTTTATTTTGGAAGCATTTTTGGTTTGTATTATTGACCTGTAATAGTATCAAAGTTTATGATTACAAAATACCTACCTATAAATTACATGATTATCAGCATATTTTTCAAATAGTAAATATTTTGTTTTAAAGTACCAACTATTAAATTCGTTCAAGTAGGTATCTATCGTAATCAGTGAGATTGTGCTCGATTAAGGAATGGCACGACATTTGTTTTAGTGACTTGTTACCTACTTTGTATTAAAATATGTGGATTTAATCTTCTCGCGCATTTTATTTCGCCCGAAAGAAATTGCACTAAAGAATCAAACGACAGTAATCGTTGCATAGTACGTTATTGTAAATAAAATTTTGTCTGAATAGAGCGTTAATACAATAACGAATATGTAATGCCTCTTATTAATTATTAACGAATTAAGCGGAAAAACGCCTATTGTTTTAAAAGTTAATTACATTCCACAATAGTTTCTTACCTGACATGAACTATATACACAGCTAGACCTTCAGAGTAAAAAATATGCTCTTAACTTAAAATATGTAGGCATAGCGACTATTTTAAATTTGAAATCTTTGAAGCCCATTTTCTCATTTTTAACAAAGAGTCGGTTAATCTGTTCTTACATAACGTAGTCCAATTCTCAATTTATTTTTTTCATAGAATAATAAAACTTGAAAAAACATTAATTATATTGGAAGTGGAGAGGATCAAAGAAGAAAGGTTAAAGAATGCGATGTATCGAGCGAATGTGGATGGAAAGGTCGGTAAGGGACGTCCTAAGCGGACATACTTCCACCGAATAGAATGTCTAATACGTTCGATACGGTAGAGAAGGTGACAGTTGCTAATTGGGAAACAATTTTTACGTTAGGATAATTATCTCATCGTTTTATCTAATAGGTACCTATTGTAAATTGGGAATGTAGCATTGTAGGGAATTAGTCTGATCTCTGCCTACCACTCCAGGACACAGGTCTGAGTTTAAGTTATGTTTTATTGGTTCAATTGTTAGCAACAACGAAGAAAGGGTTTTCAGGTTTTGCGTTATTTATTTATTTAAAAATAGCTTATTACATTTGCGAAAAAAAGTAGAATGAAAGATCTGTGTAAATGTTTATATTTTTTTACTATCGGGCTCCAATTAATTCGTAGTTACTCATTTATTTCTCACGCTAAGATTACATACATTGACGCTTCTCGGAACTATTACTAACCGTCGGCTTATTTAGGGTATCGCAGTTAAATGCTGTGAAACCATGCTTAGGTAAAACGGTTTTTAAATAACTTTTCTGATGAATATTTGAATCTCAATCTCTAATAATGCGTTATTCCTCATATTAGTGACTTTGTGATCGCGTCGTCAGTCTGACTTGTAACTTTTGTGGCTGTTAGGTATAAATCGTGTATATATATCTTCTTCAGGCTATCTAATATATTATTAGTCCACTGCTGGACATAGCTCTCCCCTAATGAGCGCCACAGCGCCCTGTCCTCAGCTTGCCGCAACCGGCATCTACCGGCAGTTTTTCGCAGTTCGTCATCCCACCTGGTCGTAGGGCATCCTCTACGAGTACTTTTGTCGAGTCGCGGTCTCAACTCAAGAACTCCAACGGTTGTCGGTTCTTCGAGACACTGCCACTTCAGCTCGCTAATCTCTGAGCTATGTTGATAACTTTGGTTCTCTGTCGGATGCATTCGTTACGTTTACTATTATTAATTAAGTTCTGTTTGTGTATCTATTTAGTTGAAAATATTTTAATCATGGTGTTTATGTTATTTACACATTAGTTTTATATTATTAACTAAACCGTGCCGCACGCGGAACGCTCATAGGACAGGCGCTGACTGAATATCAGTACTGAGGTGTAATGCCCTCAGCGGTATGCTGAGTCAGCTGCCTTTTGCAGCAGCAGAGACACACCGTGACCATTATTTTTAAATGTTTGGTTAAGTATTATGTTTCGTATTGTCTCAATTTCTTAAGTTGTAAGTATGTCTAATGTTTTATGTAGCTGCTTTTTATGTTTTATGTAACTGTTGTAATGTATTTCGTTCTTATTTATTCTTCTTCTGCCTTTGTATTAGTATTTACAAAGGCAGAAGGTGGTTTTTATTTAAATACGGTCTTTTGGAACTAAGTGCTGTATTGTATCCCGAAATAGCGTAGCAACTGAGATAACAGGTACGAAACCCTCTAGTTTACGCAGTTACTCCCGCTATCTTGGTCGATATAGGTATGTGCTCCAGAGTGCTTCACAGTCCTACGCCTTATGTCACATCTAGCAAGGTTTGCCTAACTGAGGAAATTCTATAGAGACGGGTTTCCGAAAGCGGCCCAAAGAAAGTACTTTTACTGAGAGAAGGCGCGACGTGGCACAGTTACCACGGTGAGATGGCTTGCTTGCACCGGGCGCCGTCTTTCCCTTGCTTTCCACCTCGCTAGTGTCATTTGCTGTAGGCTAAAAATATCGATACTTGTTCTTAAAATAATCGATATTTATCGTCGATATATAAAAAGATTATCGTTTTTATGCGTATAAAAATTTGTACCGAATTTCATATAAATTTTCAATCAATCAAATCAATTTATAGGAAAAAAGGAACCTTTATAGGATTACCTTGTTGTCCATCAGTCCGTCTGTATGGACCGAGGTTTCGAGTTGAAATTAAAACCATATACTTAAGCCTATAGTCATTTGAAGCTGTGAAACTTTTTTGCAAACGTTATACACAAAAATATTTATTAATTGTATAAGTATTTATTTTTAGGTATTTATGTATATTATTATTTAAGTATATGTTGCTTACCTATATGTATTTAATTGGATATGTATTTATTTTTTAGGTGTCTATGTATATTATTATTTAAATATATGTTTATTATATCGTAGGTAATTATAAGTAATTATATTCTCGCACTCCCTTGCTGTTTGTTATCAATATATTTTCGATTTATTTATTTATGTACATGCACCACGTACCGACTATATTCTTCATGCAATCCACTCCATCCAAAGGTAGTCTGGAAAAGATCGCTCTTAGCGATAAGACCGCCAATTGTATAACATTACTTAGATTTAAGAATCATGGTTGTAATATTTTTCTGGTTGTGCAATAAAGTGTTCTCTATCTATCTACACAAAAAAACTCGAATTATTTCGACAAAATTGAATGGGTACTTTCCGTTGACCTAGAACTCAGAAATTTGGTAAGCAATATCGTCTTTTACTACTAGTACAGAGAAAAAACTGAAATTATCCTTTTTTAGTAAAATCATAAAACAAATTTCTTTGAAGTTCACAAAAAGCTCGGAAAAACGGATTCCTAAACTATATATAATATGTAAATACCTACAAATTAGTACCTACTGAACCATCGGTGGGCGACTCTGACTCGCACTTGTCTGGTTTTTATTAAATTTTACTTAAATATCTGAGTGTATTTCCCTCATAAAATAGCACAGGGTAATCCTAGTTTGGGACCAGGACAACTGATTGTGTTGTGTGGAAGTTATTTTTGTTATTGAAATTGAAATACCTATATTATATAGCTATGCTCACTGGAAATACTTTTTAATAATGAATGAGTATATGTATGTATGAATGAATGAGTGAGTAAAAATATCGATCTCGATGTTTTCTTCTCGATCGATTTTATCTAGTTTACCCATCTCTACCTGGCTCGATAGGAAATCAACGATTATTGATATGACATGCAGCACCAGAGTAATGTATTACTAACAGACGGATGGTTCTAGTTTCGATTACCTATCACAGTTTTCCGATATTTTCTCGTAGGCGTCAAGGGAAGTATCGTATATCCAACGCAGTCATTTCCCTTTTTGATAACTCATCATGATATTGTTATTTGAAGCTGTTATTAGTACCTACATACCTACGTTTTTTGGAAATCGAACAAATTATCAATATAAAAAAATAGATATTTTTTATGATAGGAACTTATGTACATTTGGTGAAATCGAAAGCCTTTTATACCCTTAATCAGATAAAGTGTTGATGTTTTTATTGCTGCGAGTTAATATAAATTGAGATTCAGACAATAGCATTTAAATTGTTTTAATAAACAGTTCGAGCAGGTAACTACTATTATACTTCACAAAATGTAAGTTCCATAACTCAATAGAATCGTGATTAAAATTTTATTTATCCCGGCTGTGTTTTTCCTGTGATCGTCACTCGTCAGTGCTCGCTAAGTTAATTTCACCAAACAGACTTACATGTATTTTCATATCATCGTAGAGGCTACGTTAAAAGCGAAATAATCTTAATTACGATTTATTTTACAACTATTACTTTTCTTGATAATTATAATCTGATTACACTATTTTTATTTTTAATGCACTAACCCGTGCTAAGGAACATCTGGTACGGATAGCCAGAGGTTGCGGGTTCGAATCCCGGCATGGGTGAAATTTTTAGCCTCTAAATAGGTTTTTAAATTATAATCTGACGCATAATAGTAATTCTAGTCACGTGGTGTATACTATCTATCTATACAAATCGGGAGTGAACGGTGCTGTTTACATTTACACCCTTATTAAAGGACTTTTAGTATTCCTTTAATAACAGTATAGTGTCTTAAATTTTTGCACTTTTTGAGAAGATTTTGACTTTATTTCACAAGAAAATTATTATGTTTTTAATTTACGAGATTTTCTATGTTCTTTAAAGTATAAGTTCAGTACGATGTAATTTTAAGACAAGCCCCTCCGTTGTGTTTTCAGCCACTAAAACCAGAATGAGAACCTTCGTCGCCCTGTTCGCCCTCGTGGCCGTAGCTGTCGCCAACCCTGTGCCGCTGGTGCAGATTATCGTCAACATTGACGCCCCCAGCGCTGATGCCGCCGATGCCGTCGCCGTTGAAAGCCCCATCAGCGTGTCCCCAGTGATCGTCGTCCCCGACGCGGCCGTGCCCGATGCGCCTGACTCCATTGTTCTGCCTGCCCCCGCTCTTCCCGAAATTGAGGCCCCTGAATCAATCGTCCTGCCTGCCCCCGCTCTTCCCGAAATTGAGGCCCCCGAATCTATCGTCCTGCCTGCCCCCGCGCTCCCCGAAATTCAGGCCCCGGACTCTATTGTAATGCCTGCCCCCGCTCTTCCCGAAATTGAGATCCCTGACTCTATTGTCCTGCCTGCCCCAGCTCTCCCCGAAATTCAGGTCCCCGATTCTATCGTAATGCCTGCCCCCGCTCTCCCCGAAATTGAGATCCCTGACTCTATTGTCCTGCCTGCCCCCGCTCTCCCCGAAATCACTGTTCCCGAGGGCATAGTGCTGCCTGCTCCGGCTCTGCCTGAGATTATCCCTGAAGGTGTGGTCATACCCGCCCCTATCGTTATGCCTGCCCCCGCTCTCCCCGAGGTTGTGCAGATCCCCGCTGGCATCGTTATGCCCGCTCCCGCACTTCCCGAGGTCGTCGGTGTCATTGCCTAAAATAATTATGTATATTTCAAGACCACATCAAGAAGTATATATTTCAAGACCATACCACTGCACATCCTGTGAAGATTCTGAAGTATAAGTTGCTCAATGGCTGTGATTAAGCTGCTGTTAAGATAGATCTTACAACAATAAAGAAGATTGAATTTTAATATGCGATGATTTTATTTAATTTATTCTTAACAGTATTTAATCTGTCGCTCAAAGCTGTACAGCAAAATTGCCCCTATCGACCGACTTTTGGTTATTCCTGCACTTGAAAGGTTTCCCACGCTGATGATTCACTCGGAACTAGAAATGTCCAGTTTAAATTCAAGATAAAATACCTTTAATGATGTTGATGACGCATAATACCGATACAAGTTTTTGAAACAATGGTCAGTATCGTAATAAACGATATGTATGAAATCCAGGAAAAGTAAATTCCGTGAAATTTATTCAGAGAGCAATCGTTGGTGGGAAGCGCAGCCTGTTGCCGTGACTCATCCTTTAACTATTCCATGACGTAGCTCCCGTTGTCAGGGTTGAATAAGAGGTAAAACTGGTTTGTATTTTTAACTTACCAACCACACAAGGAATTTTTCACCTTAGCAGCTCAAACATACTGGGTGGGTTTACTGCTTAATAATAGTGAGGGAAACGCGTTTTCCCTGCGAGAGTGAGGGAAAGTGATTTGAATTTAGAATGCTGCGAATTATCATTATGTACGAAACACGTCATTCGAAGTTCGATTTATCAAATTTCAGAATACCCAAACAATAAAACGTTCGGAAACTAATAAACCTTTACAGTGCGTTCACATTAACTTGACGCGTGAGAGAATTGGTAACAAGGACATAACATGTGAATTAGCTTTTGGATCTAATCGGAAGATGGTAAACCAAGCCCTCAATCCTTTTATTTTCCCCAAGTAATGGGAATGATTTCTTATTTAACATGGTAACAGTAAACATCTCAGTGCTACCAATTCTCTCACGCGTCAAGTTAATGTGAACGCACTGTAAAATTAAAATTATTTGGTAACGTTGTAATTAAATATCTAATTAAATAATAAAATATAATGAATACACTGAAATAAAGAAAAAAATAAAGAAAATGTTTTAGAAAAAATACGAAGTAGATATGCACAAATAATTTATAGTTTTAAAAATCTTTATTGGTACAACAGAATACTACGGGTGCAGTTTCAGAACGTAACTTTCAAAATAGCGGGAAACAAAAATCAATATTATTTCTTTTTCTTTTGTTTTTCGGTAGGTAACTACTTGCAATTAGTGTTGCATATCACAAATTCATAAAATATGAGTGAGTCTAGTGACGAAAACAGCAATTTAACACCTGAAGAATTAAAACAACAAGTGTTGAATGCTGAATTCAGTTTTCTTCCTCAGAAATCATGTGATAGATATCTGAAAACCTATAATGTTTTCAATAAATGGAGACTTGAAAAGGGCGCGAACACTTTCTCGGAGAATGTATTATTGTCGTACATCATAGAATTATCACAAACGAAGCAATCACCTACAATGTGGAGTATTTATTCGATGTTGAAAGCTACAATAAAAACAAAACATAATGTTCATATTGAAACTTATCCCAAACTTATTGCATTTTTGAAAAGAAAGTCAGTAGGACACAAATCTAAAAAGTCCAAAATTTTTTCAATCTCTAATATTGAAAAATTTCTTAATGAAGCTCCGGACTGCAATTTTCTCGCTGCAAAAGTAAGTTACTACCTATATGTCTATACTTAATTAGTAATATATGTGCACGTACGCTAACCATTTTCGCTAATATTTACTAAAATACGAGTTACTTATGTAAAGAAAGTGGGTAAATACTACGTTTTGTTTGTTATACATTTTAATTACTAACATTTTACTTATATAATATTTTTATTACAGGTTATCCTCATTATTGGAATAAATGGAGCATGCCGCTTGAACGAACTGTTAAATCTGGCCATCAAAAAACATTCTGACGAACTGCTATTAGTCAACCTACCCAACACAAAGACAAACATTGACAGGTCCTTTATTATTCGCGACGAATATGTGAAAATTATCGAGAAATATAAGGCATTACGACCTGATAATACGAAATCAGATCGATTTTTCTTGCAGTATCGTAATGACAAGTGTTCAAGACAGCCTATGGGAATTAATAAAATAGGCGGGACACCACAACAAATAGCCACTTTTTTAAAATTACAAGAGCCTCACCT